>KV419401.1:0-229712 GCA_001630475.1 Sistotremastrum niveocremeum HHB9708
ATGTGACGGTCACTATATCTTGCGGTATAGTATGCCGAACAGAGTCTCAAAGCAACAAACAAAGTCTTGAGGGAGTCGAGAATTGACAGGCCAAAAGGACAGTTGATTGTCGGGAAGAGAACTAAAGTAG
The DNA here is from genome assembly GCA_001630475.1 of Sistotremastrum niveocremeum HHB9708. Taxonomy (NCBI): domain Eukaryota; kingdom Fungi; phylum Basidiomycota; class Agaricomycetes; order Sistotremastrales; family Sistotremastraceae; genus Sertulicium; species Sertulicium niveocremeum. The sequence goes on from KV419401.1 coordinate 131, forward strand.
ATACATGAGAATGTAGCTACTTTATATACTAGAGGACGAGCGGAGAATAAACTACGATCGACCAACGAAAAGAGTCCATGTGCTAGTCGTAACGGCTATGCTCGGCTACCGGAGGCCATATCCGTTACATCCGATCACGACTCAGTGAAGTAATTCAACTTGCTTTCCGCCCTCGCGTGGTTGCAGTGAAATGATCATCTGGCACAAGCTTTTGTTTAATTCACTCTAAGAAGACAGTCTCTGGTGGCCTTTAATTAGGAACGACAAAATAACTTTGACGCGTCAATTGTCAAGTGATGATAGTGACTTCGTCAATGGCGCAGTTTATGTTTGCGAGAAGAAGCCACGAAAGTCCCATCCCTCGAGACAAGAAAAAGAGGGAGGCCGCGGAAAGAGGAGAAGGACTCTGGCTCAGACTACGGAACCTTGCCGAAACCAAGGTGCAAAGTGAAAGGTATGTCTCAGTCTTGCATACTTTGATGCATTGATTTATCTGGGACATTGTCAAAGGCGGCATTCGGAGAAGAGGCAAAGCCAGCGGCTCCCATTATAACAATCCGCTGGCAGAATATCTAGGTTTCACTCTTCTATACCTTGAAAAGACACTGGACTGAAATCGTGCCCCTCTCAAGGCTCTGACCTCGATCTACTTTCTACTTCTGAAGGAGACGAGCCTCCTCAAGATGAAGAAGCCGGAGAATCTGAAGAAGAGGACGCCCCCGAAGAACTGAGTCAGAAGTCCCGCTCTCGAGCCTCTCATGGTACACCCCCTAGAGTGGTGAAAGCGAGCTGTAATATCTTCTCTGGCTCTGGGTCAGGTGCGTTCTAATGCCAAAGCTGTTCTTCGTTCCATATTTGTCGCTGATATCAAAACATCAGAACTTGAACCTCCGTCAAACGACGATCGAGCAGCACGCCTTCGAGGTCGGTCAAACGGCAGAAAGTGGAGGCCAGCGCCAGTGTGTAGCTCGAACCTTGTCCACACAATTGCTGACGACACGTCTCCTATCCTCCTCCTGTTATGGATGATGGCTCTCACACAGAATCTGACCCTTAACAAGATACCGTACTAGAGCAAGCCAAAGAGAGCGCGACTGAGTCGTCAACGGAAGAAGAAGAGGGAGATGGAACCACTATTCCGCGTGTAGATTAGGTACTTGAGTTTATTGATTCGCTCGTCATAAAAAAACTAAGCCACGTATGCCCCAGAATTTCACCCCCCGTCCCAATTTTCCCGTGGCACCGCGTCAGTCCAAGATTGGGTCGTTCGTTCTCAGTGAAGGCCTAGGCGTACAAGTCACCGAGTTTATCAACCGATACTTGCGAGATTATCAAAGAGAAGGCGTGAAATTTTTGTATGATCGTTACAAGGAAGGCCGCGGTGGCGTGTTGGGCGACGACATGGATTGGGTATTTTTCTACCTACTTTTCTGAGACTTTGTTCATTGACATGTATAGAGGCAAAAGCATTCAGGTTATCTCATTCTTTGCCGCAATCATGAAGAAAACCGGTGACAAACGCGATGACCAACTACGATATGTTCATGTCAAAAAGCTACAGGACCGAAAAGACTGGAGAGAGAATCTTCCGCCTCCTACTGATATATGGCTGACCTGTTCAATGGCTGCGCCTACCACAGCTGCCCACAATTGGGAGCGAGAGTTTCAGACGGTCAGTGCTTTCGTTCGTTGCTGTGACTGGTACGCTGAAATATTTTAGTGGGGTTATTTCGAAGTCGATATATATACAGGCTCAGATCGGGATGAAGTTTGTTTTAGCCTTCATGACTTCAAATTGGGAAGGCGTGACGTGCGTGAGTGTGAAATCTCTTTGCTGCGCACTCTCCTCCTCATAACCGATTCACGTATACAGTTGTGACTTCGTTCGAGATCGCTCGTTCCGACATCTAAATGCTGGACTCTTTACCTTTCTCCTGCATTTTCGTGGACGAGGCACATAGAATCAAAAACCCGCGATCACAAACCACACGAGCGTTTAGTCAGTTTGAATGTGTAATCTGCTTTGGTCTCACTGTATGTCGAGTTTGTCAACGTCTTCAATATGACCTCTCACATTCTCGAATGATACGCAGGGTACTGCCATTCAAAACGATTATGCCGAGCTATGGACCTTACTTGACTGGTGGAATCCTGAACGGCTGGGAACGATGGACCAATGGAGAAAATGCGTGACTCGTCCTCTAACTACTGGACAATCGCAGAAAGCTAGCACTGAGCAGCTCGCTGTCGCAAGGGTATGTGTCGGCGCTCACAGAGTCTTTCTCACTGACAGGGGATCACAGCGACTTGCACTTCGGCTCGTGAAGAATCTGCTACCACACTTCTTCTTGCGGAGGTATTCACGTACTGCGATGTCTTCATCTTATCATCTAACACTGCGCCTGTTTAGAACAAAGGCGTTGATTGCAGATCAGGTGCTTATCATCATCTTCCTCAATCGTCGCTCTTATTCAGATCTGTCCAGCTTCCCGGCAAATCCCATGAGGTCGTGTTCTGTCGTCTGACCAATGCTCAGCTAGAAGCATGCAAGCGCTTCCTCTCGTTACAGTCCGTACAAAACATGATTCTCGCCCAAGACCTCTGCGAATGCGGTAGCCGTAAAAAGTACGTCATCCTTTAGAACGACAGAGTCTCAGCCTTTCATTGTTGAATATTTAGACGATCAGCATGTCATCACCCTGTGGAGCAAGGCGAAGCGTTGAAATACATCAGCGTATTCATGAAGGTGCTGGTTCTCCTCGCATTCGTAGGGTGACAGCAGCTAACTTTCTTCCAATAGATTTCGAATCACCTTGTACTTATCCTCCCTTGTATGCACTCATCATTCTCCAAGAAAGAACCGGGCTATAATATAGGACAGCACCTTCTGACAATCAAGGACAAGCTACCCGAAATCGTGAACTAGCGACTATTGCATTTCCTGATGGCGCCCCGTCATACGGGTTGGCGATCTTCGATCCAAACTTATGTGGAAAGTGGGCTGTACGCGATCCATTTCCCTTCCCCCGTACCGTCCACGATTGACAACTGTCAGGTCCTTAACACGCTACTGCAAACATGGAGAAAAGAACGAGGAAATAAAGTTCTCGTCTTCACTCAATCAGTAAAGTTAATTGAAATGTTGAAGTATCATCTCTCGCGTGAAGGTACAAGGATTTTCCAATACTGCCTGTCATCGAGCTAAAGTTAGTATTCAGGGTACCATTACCGAACACTTGACGGGAGCACCAAACAATCCGATAGTAGGCGATCCCATGACGCTAGTACTTAGTCATTGACTCGGTGCTAGGGATGCCCATCATCGACGAATTTAGCAACGACCCTGATGTCTTTCTCTTCGTCATTTCTAAGTTAGCTGGCGGGACGGGTTTGAATTTAACGGCTGCTAACAAAGTCGTCATATTTGGTATGCGGGCGGCTTTTGCGGTATATGTACCCGGTTAACAGTTCTTCGTGTCAGATCCAAACTGGAGTAAGTGCTCCGCACCGACTCTTCTTAGTCCGAGCTGAATGGAATTGAAGATCCGGCTCATGACCTCCAAGCGATTGATAGGTGACGTTATCGAGTTCACATCTCCATCTAATTGATTGTCTGATGCTCCTGCCGCAGAGCTTTCCGTATCGGTCAACGCCGTGATGTTTCAGTTTACCAACTTCTGGCTGCCGGCAGTTTGGAAGAACATATCTATCGGCGTCAAATATACAAGCAACAGCAGATGGCTATTGGATATGAGGCTAGCGCACAAACAAGGTATGCTATCAATTGTGAAACGTTCCACCCCCCCCCTTATACGTGCATCAGGTATTTCGTGGGCGTCCAAGGCCAAAGGGGCAAGGTGAGATGATAAATTGTCTGAGTATTTGTCATCTCTGATCTTTCGTAGGAAGGCGATCTGTTCGGTTTGAAGAATCTATTCACTCTCAACGAAGATAGCTATGCCACAAAAATGACTGTCAGTCTTTCTCCCTTCCTAGACACGGGTAGTTCAAGAAGAATCCGCAGATCGAGAAAGCCAACCGCGATCAATTGAATTGGGCACTCGCACACTTTGATGGTTCGATGCTCTCCGAAATTCCATCCGAGGAGTTGGCCGCAAAGACTGGGAAAGTGGATACGGTAGCTGTAGATGACATTAAAGGGCTGAAGAGCTTCCTGTTCGCCGAAGGTATGCTCTTGGCTGTCTCCCAATGAGACGCAGCGTTCATCATCTACATACGCAGAAGATCAAGAGGATACCACCGCTATTCTTGCTTCCCACGGCGCGGGATATATGCACATCAATGACGATGTTCTCAAACCTACAAACGTCGAGGATCAGCTTACCGAAGTTGCGATCAAAGTCCGTTTATTGTGTGTCTTCCACTCTTGTGGCTGTTGATTGTAGGTTTCAGGAGCGCAAACGTCGACGTCGCTCCGAGAAAATTAGCAAGAAAAGCCAAGAAGAATCCCAGAATTCGCAGACCCCTCCTAAGCCCGCGTGGCCTCCAAAGGTTCGCTTTAGTGAAACTGCGAATAGTAACGTGTCTTGATGTCTTTCTTAGAGAAAACACCACAAGACCCAAGCTCCGCTATCGCCACTTTCTAGGTCAGCTTGTGAGCTTCCTGGCACGCAGGCTCTGACATATATTGTTGCAGGCTATACGTTCGCCAACACGCTCTGATTGCACTGGGCTATATCAAAGAAAAGGAGGATTTGGACAAGTCTGCAGCCGATTTGTGGGTCAATTCATCGTTTGTATGGGTTGAGCTAACTCCTTCCGCAGTGTCAATCGGACACCACAAGAACAACGAGAGATTCTTTTGAAATTGGATTATCCAGATGAGATCTAGCTGAGTGTTTTGCTTTCTTGTTTGCATTATAATACATGTAATATATTATACAATCTTTATTGGAGGTAATGCTACATAATGGCGAAGAGAGGCAGTGCAGAGGTAGTAAATAATGCGATTAATGATATTGGCACATCGGGGAATGGCCAGTTGAACCCAGATACGCAGTGTAAATTCATGGTGCATCTCTGACAGTCCTATGCATCATCGAGAATCAAACGCGGTATCACATTCATGGCCATTAACTGCGACTCATTAGAATGCGCAAATCGAAGCAGAGCGAAGAACACGCCTCTTGGAATAATAGCTTGGCAGCATACGGAATGGACAGCTGCGCTACGTTTTTCAAACTCTTGCAATACGGACACCATCCATTATAACCCATCAGCCCGCATTTTTGACAAGCGTTGACTTCAAACTTGTCGGAGGAGATCATGAGACGTTCCAGGAGAAGTTGTGTGGCTCCATAACCAATCAGACAATCGCGTTCCATCTCTCCGAGTCGGAGGCCACCTTCGCGAGAACGACCCTCGGTAGGCTGGCGAGTCAAGGTAGCACGGGGCCCTCTATGATTCGTGTTATTTCATGCAAATCAGTAGAACGTATGATCTAACCTTGCTCGAGCATGCATCTTATCCATGACCATGTGCTCTGTGAAATTATTCGATACTGTGCTGATCTGAGGAATATGAAAACTGACTGAGTTTCTGATAATAAATTGGACCAAAAGAGAACTATGCTTCGAGTGGTTCGCCGGTAAGTCCGTTGGCCAACATGTCCTTGCCCGGCTTGCCAGAGTAGCTGAAGTCGTTCTCTATAATTATAAGGATTCGCGACATGTCTTCAACTTTCGAGCCGGCAAACGCTGTTCCATACTGAAGCTTCCCACTTAGCACACCGGCCTTTGAGACAGTTCAGATCAGGCAGCGCGTAAAGCCGAATTGAGAGACGCACTTTGCCCGCTAGAAACTCTATCATTTTCCGTACCATCATACGGGACGGGAAACCGTGAGGGTTCATAATGGTATCAGGCCACAGGATAAGAACAGTGCAAGCACTATCAAACCAAGTATTTAACTGCAACAATTCCCCGATCGTTGAAGGGTAGGTCTTCTTGGTTGACAATGAGACCGCAAACACCCTTCTCCCCGTGTCTGGAAGACAACCTGTCACTCAGCTCTGGCCTACAGGTCCGACGAATGAGAGCTTTGATAAGAAGCGCGTCCCACGCGCCTGTGATCATCATCTTATCGATGTAGCCAGGTATGGGGAATTTGTAAGTCAGATGTGTAGTCTTGTACGGGGCGGCGCCTTGACCAGTGAGAGAGTTGTCTGCAGCGTTTTTCGGCGTCTGTTTGTTGATATAGATGTCACCGGGATAAACTTGCTCGACTAGTCCCGCTAAGCCTTCAGCCTGGATGATATCGTATTTCTTTTACACATTTCCATGTTCGTCCACTAGGGCGTCTGCTAATCGATCGAACCTAATCCCTCGCGTGAGAATATGAGCAGCGGAAGACATCAGGTGCACTTACGTTCCGTTAGGGTACTTTCGTATTATGGTAGAAAACTTTCGTAAAACTTGACATCGGCCATAAGCACGATCCAAGCTCGCCTATCGAGAACAGAAGTCAGTCAAGACCTTGCTATATATCTGATATTCTGACTGACTTTGCTCAGGATCAAGGCGTCTTCAATATCATAACCTGATTAACTCATAACCGCGACGGTGGCATTTTGCCCCGCCGGGAACTTGTCCCATCCGATCAGCTCGATAGTCTCAGTCTTGACCATGGGCTGTTGCGGATATACAGGGAGGTAAAACGGAGTATCGATACGATTGAGCTGGTTATATGTGATAGCCCCAATTGCCTGTTTACCCATATATGCATAGCGCATTGATAGGTGTTACGCGGTGATTGGTTGTGGTGAGGATAGGGAATAAGACCAGCGACGACACCAAGGATCGTCAAGGGTTCAATCTCAATCTCAAGGTGAGTAGTGCCAGGGACGATATTGGATTCGTAGAGAGCCATAAGAGCATCGTTCTCTTCATTGGCGTCCAGGTATTCGACCAGGCCCATGCTAAGGAAGTCGTCAAAGACGTACTCTCCTGTCTTCAACATCTGAATGAAAGGTCAGAAAGTGAAGGATGATGACAGGGCATGCTCACTATTACATGGTCGCTCGTAACCCGGGATTTCTCGTTTTTCACAATGCTCATTGGCCCACAAATACGACCGCCGTCGCTCGCTATATGTAGAGCTTGGTAGTGGTGGTTTACATAGACGCTGACGAATTCGCTGAAGCGTCTTGCTCGACGCAATCGACGAAAATTCGCAAGGAAGCGCGTAGGAAACCAGGTCAATCCGATGATAGAACCGGTAACGTTGACCACGAAAGTGGACGGGGCGTAAATCTCTGCGCCGTTCGCAAGACAAATATCAAGACACAGCATGAGCATGATATCTGATATCTCTGCGAGTATGGCGAAGATTCGCTGGGTAACAAGTGGTCCGGGGAAGACGGGTAGAATATACGGAGGATTAAGTCAATCAGTCGCACGATGCTACTAGTAGTGGGGTACACCGTCAGCGCTAATGATGGCTCGATTCGGATGGAGATGCATGGAGATCGATCGTGCGGGAAGAAGGAGGATATTGCCACAGAGTGATTTTAAAGCCGAAGCTAGAGTAATAGGGCCGATGTGTTCGTTGAGCTCATGTTTTCGTGACGCTCGAGTCGGTCCAAGGTCGGTAGTCTCAATAGAGAGAGAAGTGGCGAGCAGAAACCGGAAGCGTGCCTTCAACCGTCAGAACGCGACAGCTCAAGAGAAGACGGGTTTTCATTGTCGGAGCGAGATACGAGTTGGATTCTGCTCGCCGACCAATATAAGCTTATGAATGTCGGGCGATGACTCCAGCATGTTCAGGAATCCTCATGCTCTTTCTTATTCTATCTTTAGAGTCAACACCTGAAGAGACGCGGATGGACCGGAATCGTAGTGTGTTGTCGAGCGGAACCGCGCATCACGTAGCTGGGGCCACGTCTCGCAAAAAGAGCGAAAGGAAGACGGATTGTGAAGCTGACAGTCAGTGTGCAGCGACGTGGGAGAGGAGCCGGACTGTTGAGAGTATGAGGGAGTGCTTGACTGTTGTGTCCGTTTTGGACCACGACGTTCAAGTGTTTGGTGACTTTCACGTTCTCAGGCTGCTTCAAGAAAGACGCCCATAGATCTGCGTCGATTTTGATATCTTCAGTTCACTTTCCGTGGGTGTTAGGATAGACAGGAAGAGCGGGATTTTGACGTGTCCCCCAAGAGCGATGGAGGTCAAGAGCGACGATCTCTTGAGGCCACTGCAGATCAATGGTGGACCATATTTCGTGTCAACTGAGGGCGGCAGCACGAATGCAACGATTTCTGAAAGGTCATGGACATTTGAGATACACGTCAAGTATTGAGAGCGTACACTGGGCCAAGTCGAATACTGGCGTGTAGTCTGCTTTCTTGAGCCAAGGAAAGCGTAAGGGTCTCGTGCAAGATCCCCGTTCGAACGAGATGAAAGTCATTATCCCGAAAAGCGTTCCCAAAAGTGTTTCAGTAGAAAGCGCCGGAGCGGGATTCAAGTTGTGGATCGTTGTTTGAGCGCGCTTTTGCAGTTGCTCCCGACCACCAACAGTCACTCTTGTTCAGCGCTGCCCTCGTCCAACTGTTATATTATCGAAATGCTCGTGGATGCACTACCAGAAGAAACGTTACACAAGATTATGAAGCTTTCCATCGAAGATAAAATGCCGCTATCTCCAAAACAGAGGTTGTCGGCCACCCTCCGTCTGGGGCTATTGTATGCTTCCATCCTAGGCTGTCCAGTTTATAGAACTGACGAGACCGTGATGTTTCAGAAATCGCCGTCTTCGCGCTGTTTCCCTCAACTGTGCCGAAATCTGGTCCACAATCCACTTACAATGGAAGCAGGATATCGTCCTTCTGTATTTGCAACGCGTCCATCAGTCTTGCGAAAACCCTGCCCTCGTTATCTATCTTGATACAAATGGAAAACTTACCGAGAGTCTCCTCGTTCGCGCGGGCCACTGGGCTTCGTTCTTCAGTCAAAATATGGCGTCAATCAAAGCTCTCCATGTTATCATTAACCCAGGACGTATCGGCCCTGCACTCGTGCCAGCGTTCAATCATCCTGCCCCTCTCCTTCAGACTTGCACCTTGATAATTAACAACAAGATCCAACTTTCTACATCAATCTTCGCGCAACAAGCACCGAATCTTCGCATTGCAAAATTCCGTTCTCCTTCACACTTCAAAATCGGTCACGCTCCCTCTCTCCGTGTTCTCGACATCAGAATCAATAAACAGAATGTCAAAGGGTTTCTGAATGCGATAGAAGCAACCCCAGCTGTCGAGTCCCTTACTCTTGTTGGAGTACAGGATGCGCAGCCCTTTCTTCTCGGAAAGCGCGGGCCACTCATTCTTCCTCAGTGCCGCTCGTTGACGATTAAGAACATGCCCTGGACATCTGCGCGCCCATTGATGTCACTATTGAGGCTACCGTCCTTAGTTGCGCTCGACTACCACGAGATCCAGGACTTCATGCCTGCTGAGCCTGGGATCACGATGACATCGGCTTCGAAGTCCATTACCGAATTCAGTTCAAGACTTTCACACCCAACTCTCTCTATCGATCTTCTCCCGTATCGGATTGTCGTACGCTTGAAAGCGACTCCTTTTCGCTTTTGCTTTGTCAGCGATTGGTCAGGGGTTCCGTATATGCCACTTCCGGACCAAACACTCTCTCGTCGCATCTTCGCGGAGCTTGAAGACATGCTCACTTGCCCCGCGAGTTGTCTTATCCAACCTGAGCAGCTCATATTCTCCTATAACCTGATGGACCAGAAGCACCCCCAGAGAATCCTCTTTTACGCCTTGCAGAATGACTTTCAAACACTTTTGGCCAGGATGTTCCGTGCCTATCCGTCCGTACAATCGCTTCAGCTGCGCCAGGTTCAGCATCCGGTCCGGGTGCTACTGGATGACCCACAGATTTTACCGCAGCTTTCAAGCGTTGAATTCCGTTCAGTTAATTCATCGATATCTCCAGAGACTTGGCAGCTACTGCAAGACATTCAAGAAGCTAGGAGCGTCTCTTTTCACATGAAGATGCCACGATGAGAGAAATGTGCGAGTTTGAAAAAGTGAGCAGCCATCTTGAATTCCTCTGACGAGCCGCTCACATCAATGCAGTATTCTATAACTGTTTCACCGTCTCATTCTGTAGTTTCCGTGTGCACCCTGGCTTTGTCGGTTCTGAATGAAATCATGCGTATTGGTTCCAGCCCGTTGTCACTCGACTTCTTCTGGCCTCTGATGTTGATCCTATGAGCTTCCGACACAACTCCTCAAAACTATCAGAGTAGCCCCGTGACAACGTGTTGTGCTGTACACAGAACGCCTCATGAAACAGCGTTGGGAACAGAAATCGAAGCCTGCAATCGCTCTGAGCGCTTTTTACCATGTCGTAGCGTCGGAGGAAAAGTGAGAGTATATACGCAATGGTGCTTCGACGCGCCAAAATCGAAGGTCGTCCTCAGGAGTGATCGAAGGGCTTTACACATATCACAACCGTTTGGGTGACTTTTATGGATCACTGCGGCGCTTTGCATGCAAGACGGTTTTCTATAGACCAAAATCATCGTTCAACATCATCAGTGCTCGTGAAGTACGTCGCTAAGAAACCCAATCTCCGGTACTCCGGCCTAGACTGCATGCAACTACAGATCATATTCTAATGTCTTTACTGCATTTTAAAAAAAACTTGTATTCACTGTGCCGTTTCACTTTTTCTCTTCAGTCATACAGATCCCTGAAAACACACAAGAAGAGTAGAAAGAAGAGAATAACAAAGACAAAAGAAGAATCACCACAACAGATTGGCGTCATGCACTTTATAGAGCGAAAGAAGTGATGAGAAAACACAAAGGCGACCTGGGTCTGAACAAGACGCGTAAGTTTCGTGAACAATAGAAAGTCATCAACAGCCAGAAACAAAATGGACGTGCCACCACAAAAGCCCTCACGCAGCTTGCTAGTTATTGCGGAAACGAAGCAAAGGCGCAAGGCCAGACACAGCACACGCTTTGCCGAGGAATTCATGCTGTATACGCGTCAGCGGGAGCGAACGCGACAGAACGTGGAAGAGCGCATACCATCAAAAGCTCTTCTGCAATTGCGCGACTCTTAACGTCCGCTCAAAGACACACGCTCTGAATGCTCTTAAGTCGTTGCCAGATTTCTTTTGAGAACAGCGAACAATAAGAGTGCTGAGCCAGAATATAGCAGTCCATAGTAAATGACTGGAAAAAGCAAGGGGAAGCGCGGTTGCCGAGGTCCGGCTTCGGAGCCGAAAGCGGCTTGACAACCCGAACGCCGGTTCCGAAGGCCATTCTCTGCTTGTCGCTTCAACCATCCACTGCTCGTTTGCCTTGCTCGACGTTGTCTTATTGTTCGCTGTTCTCAAAAGAAATCTGGCAACGACTTCAGTAGGAGCTCGAAATGAAGACAACAAGCTACATTCACTGGCACAATTTCGAGCTCAGATTTCTCTCTCTACACCCACCTCCACCTTCGACGACGGATGGCGCTCGATGCGTGCTGCAGCTGGCACTAGCTGTTGGCAGCAGCACGCGCGTCGATCCTAGTTGCTCTATGTTCACAAGAACAGAATCGACTGTGTTAGGAGACCCCGCCGGGCCCGCCCAAACCTTCCATCCCGTCTGCAGCACTGCAGGCACGATGGTCGTACCAGTCGAGAGCTCAAGAAGGTGCAGGGCTGGCTATGTGGTCTCGTGCCACCGCCAGGGAGTGGGTCGATGTTGCTTCATGCTCGTCGACCCTTCGTCTCCTTTGGAGACTCCGAGGTCTCACTTCCCACACCTTCATCGGATGGGACGGTTCATCGATCTTTGCATTGCGTGGAGATCTTTGAGGATCTACAGAGCATATCAATGGGCAGGGTGAGTACCTGATCTCTCATTTCACTTCGTTATCTGATATAATATCTCCCTCCTTAACCCTCACCTCCACCTCCACCCTCAGCAAAGTGACGCTGCCTGCGTGCCTCGCTAGTGCCAGTCATTAGCAGAGGCACGCGCGTTCTTTGTGCTCGCTGCTCGCAAGAGCGAAATCGGCTGTGTCAGGGATTCCCTTCGCAAACGACCACTGGATCTGCACTCGCTGCAGTTGTAGGGGTCTACCAGTCGAGAGCTTAATGAGGTGCAGGCTTGGCGGCATGGTGTCGCTCCCCAGCCATGGAGTGGATCGATCTTGCGTTATGCTCGTCGATCCCTTCTCCTTTGGAGACTCCGAGGTCTCTCTCCGTCTCAAACTTTCATCGTATGGGACGGTTCATTGAGCTTCGCTCTCCATCGACACTCGACTCGCCTAGACAAACAGTCTTCACGGTATGTCTGTACGTCTTCGTTTGTTCCCGCGCTAATGTATACACTCAGTCTCTTTATGCATTCACCAACGAACCGCGCGCTCAGTCTGAGTCCGAAGCCCTGCAGGCCTGACGATCCCATATTCAGTTCCTGCCTCTGTAGTACCTCAGTTCAAGCGCTGAGTAGAGATAGAATATACAACTGTAGATTATAATAGAGATGAATATAATATACAAACAGGGCCATAGATACTCATATCGGAATCACCCAGCTTTCAGTCGTCCGTCAAATCAATGACTTCGCCCGGTCGAAAAGCCCCGGGAGGAGGAATCAAAGGTTCAACTTTGACAATCTGCGCCTTTTTCTTCTTCGCTCGCTCCTGCATCAACACAAAAATCAGCTTCTGGAAGGTGAAGTCGTCTTCCTAGGCTAAAGCTCACCATGAGTTGTCTGAAGGCCTCCGCGTCTTCTTCATCTAAGAAATCGCACTCCGGATAGTCGGTTTGTGAATGAGAACCATCCCCGTCAGGCTCTGGGGATCGGGGAATTATCTCTTTCGCTTTCAACCACTCTAAGTGATACGGTTGGGGTCGCCACTTTTTGGCAGGGGCCTTTCAAAATACCTTCCGGTGCGTAAGAGAACGTGAACTCCGTCTTAGGTAGATCATCCCGAAACTTCCATTCTGTGCGCCACTTGGATATTGGATTGTGTACTGCACCATTGAATGGTTGAAAGAACTTTATAGCCCGTGACTTGACCACTGACCTTCTTGACCTATTTCTGTCCGGTGACCGCCCCCTTTCTTCTTACGTTCATAAACTGGACGAGGGGCGCGAGACAATTGAGCGAAGTTATCCATTGGGCGCTCTACTTCCTTGATATCGGTGATAAAACGAAACATGACCTGGATCGAGCCCAGTTTAGATAAAAGTTCTCTGTCACTCTCAGAAGTTTGTGCATCGTCTATGAGAAAGCCACAAATCAGTCAGAGGCTAGTTCAGAGCTTAACAGACATGCCAGAGAGCTTAATGGCACCGAAGCGGAAAAAGCATTGAGTATCTGCAGTCAATTGACAGCGATCAACTTTGATTGGATGCGGGTCGTCCTTGGTGACTCTCGTCAGCCGATAGAACATGAAAGACCCTATGGTATAACTTCGAGATGAGTTAGGGTAGTGACACATGAGCACCGGGTGGCATACCATCCACAAGACATCGTGCGCAGACTCTTGAGCTTCTATCAACCCGGAGATCTTGTATCACAACAGAAAAGTTCTGAGAGCCCGGTTCAATCAGCGGTTATATGGCAAATCTAGATGGGTACAAACCTTCCCAGCGACGCTGGGGATGAAACAAGTATTCATGGTCTTCTTCTCTTTCTCGTTGTTGATCTGATTGACGCGTTCTTCGTATTCTTCCGCGCGTTTTCCATCAACTTCAATCCAAACTTCGAAGTCGTCAGTCCGTGGCATAGTAAATTTAATAGCCAATTGGTGTTGTATGTCAAGACTCGAGCACAGGTCGCCTTTCGGAGTGACAAGTCCGAAGCCAGATATGATAGCCGACAAACTGAGGAACAAGACAGAGGAGTGGCGACACTACTTTGGACGACATGACTGCCAAGAACTAGAGCCGACCCAGTGCCTGAAACGATGCGGGAAGTTTGTCTATAATCAAACCTAGAGGAATATACGCTCCGAATATATTTTACTGCATTTCATTGAAGCCGAAGCCGGATCGGCTTTGACCGAACAACTGATATTCCGGATTCGGCGTTCGTTCAGTCATCCGCATCTTATCGACAAAACAACTCCTGAACGCGCGTCCAGAACGCGTACTTCATCTTCTGGTCGAATATACTAGCACGATTACGACTGCATTCGTCACCCGCCATGTCTGATATAAGACCATCTTCAAATCCACAAGAAGATCCCCTCGAACCACCTCCCACTGCACGTGAGTCCACTCAGACCTCGCAATCAGACCATGTCTCTCCTCCCAGAATTGTTTGATTCTGAGTCTCCATCGTCTATTATGCCAATGTTGATGGCGTTTTCTCCTTTGATTGACAACTTCATCCTAAGGGCAGCTCGGTTGAGTTCACTGGCACTTCCATCTAATGAAGCCGCGACGATGGAACAATCTGGAGCGTCTAGCTTGCAGGATATTACCCCTGAGACAGGTGCGTCTACTTGACTCCTGTCATCACTATCTCTAACATGTCTGTAGAATTATCGACGCTCACGACACAACAGCTCCAGGAACTGACCCAGAAGTTCTTCGACGATACACTTTCAAGTCGTCCTTTGATCAGTGCCCTCGGTTCGATCGGGAGTCTGCGCACAGAATATACTTCTCCCTCCTTCATCTCCCAACTTCAGTACCTTGAAAGCAACGGATACGTGGGCATCCGTCGAACGCGTGGCGATGGAGATTGCTTCTACAGATGTAAGTCCTCCAAGCGTCTTGTTTGTTCGTCGCTAATTTTTCCTTGTCCTTGTGCAGCGCTCGCATTTGCATATATCGAGCGCATCATGCAGGCACCAGATAAGGAGTTAGCTGTTGCCAAAGCTACTTCACAGCTCTACGAGACTCAGAAATTGCTCGACGCCGCCGGATTCCAGAAAATGGCCTACGAGGATTTCTATGACGTCATTGTCAGCTTGCTGGAAACGGTCGTGAATGGCTCGAATGGCAGTCAGCCTTTGACACCCGCCTTATTGCTTCAGGCCTTCCAGGACCCCGAAGGTAAGCGTTGTCTCACAGGTTCATCGAATGTTCATGAGTCTGATGCGACGTTCTGCATAGTGTCGAACTCGGTGGTTGTGTATCTGCGCCTGTTAACATCGGCACAGATCCGGGCAGATCCTGATTCATACGCACCTTTCTTGGTACATCCTGAGGCCGACATCCCTCTCGAAGTGCGAGAATTCTGCGAGGGATTCGTCGAAGCTATCGGTCGCGAAGCAGGTGCGTGTGCAAAGCTGTTATAGAGAACACTTCGATGATGATACTCTATTAGATCATGTCCAAGTGACTGCTCTTTCGCGCGCACTACATGTCAACGTTGAAGTGGCTTATCTTGATGGGAGAAATCCGGTGCGTCTTTCGTCATGTCCATCCCGCCTTTGGCTGACGAGTAATTTCCTGTAGGATCACGTAGACTTTGTCAAATTTGACAATGAAACTGAACATGATACCAAGCCGATTTTATTATTGTATCGGTGAGTTCTTTCGCAGCCGTTGATGATAGCGAGATTCTGATTTGTCCGCGATGTGTAGACCGGGACATTATGACATCTTGGAGAGGGAGAAGAGTGGCGCATCGGCATGATTATAACTCGGATTGCGTTGTATTACGAAGTATCAATAAATGTACAAGAAGTAAACATCCACATGCTTCGGCGTGCTCGTGAATTGCATGTTCAAACGAGAATGAGCCATCAATAGACTTTACGCGCTCAAGACACGCTTGGCGTCGGCATGACATCAAGTTCGCACTTGACTTGAACTGCGATCATGTTTCTAAGATTCCACAAGACTCTTCCTAATATCTCGATATTGTGAGTGAAGGCATCTATTCACAGCACGAATCTCACAGCGTCGAGGTAGTCATAATTCAAAATCGCCTGTCTCACAGCGCGCAGTAGAAATCCTGAAGGCAGCCAAGGCAGGACCCTACAAAGGTCTGCTCGTTCTCGAAATCTTCTTTGTTGGCTCGAGTAATACGAGCTGTTCACAGGGAAACCTCTGGAATTCGATCTTGAAATAATCACTGATCAGCCACCCACGCCGACCCAATTTCAGACCATCCTTTCCTACACCTCCAAGCCCCTCTCTTCACTGCTTGCGTCGGCGCACCCATCTGCGTCATCAGAACCCACTCCACTTTCCGAGGAGGCTTTACATGAAGCAGTGACCAAAAACAAAGAGTCCCTGAAATGGCCCGTGGTCGTTGATTGGTACAACGGTCGGGCAGTCGTGGGTGAGGCCGAGGGAGTCAAGAGCGTAATCCTCGAGGAACTCCGGAAAGAACGAGATGGGGAAAAGTAAAGGGAAAAGTATAAAGGTACTGACCATACGATAAGACCAGATACACCAGTCCTATGGACCCCGTTGCTGTCTCTTGGTTAATTCCAGCGCTTCACTATCCCCACTTGCTCCAATCACATCTCTCATCCTCCAAATAAATGACGTTCCGGACGCTCATACGATCCCATACTCTCCTCATGCCCCTTGGTTCTGTGCCTTGGTCAATCCGACCTATCTTACGAACAAGAGCGATGATCGAGCGTGTCAATACAATGTATATATGCGTATAATGCAGTGGGAAAAACCGGCTTGAACAGAAGCCCCTAAAAACAGCTGTAATAAAATCAAAGGAGACAATGCAATATACGAAATGTGATGCGAGGACTGGAAACTGTACATATATAACAACGACGAAGCGGATGAAGACTGTAATGCACGATGTCGTGAAAGCGAAGAAATCGCTGTTGAGATTAAGTGTAAGGATACTTGAAGTCGATCAATAAATCCAATGAATCGTGACAAATGGCATGTCCGTTTTTCTTCTTCCCGAGTTCAGCGGCCTTGGCCAATACTAAACTCGTGGATGGCCCGGCGTGGCTTCATGTGCAACTGAGGTCTCCGAGCCCGCGTTCTGGATAGATGACCCGCAGTTACAGTGAGAATAAAAGACCCGAGAGTCTGAAGCTGACGCGTAAGCGCCGGGTCTCTGGCCATGATGATGGGAAGAATGCGCTCTAATGGGCTCCATGGGTAACAACGTTCCTGTAAAAGAATCTCAGAAGTCTTGTCGCAATAAATTCTAGATCGAGGAATAAATGGAGACCGTGTCATCACGTGAGAAGCGGACACAGTAACCGAATCACAAGCACGCGTTTGCGATTGAAGGAAGTTAATGCAGAAGAGACATACCAAGATCGGTTCATCTCCGGGTATCTGGGTCATCAGAGGGTGATGAATCCAGTAGAGCACCAGATTCTTCTCGTTCATCCTCACTTTCATCCCGACGCTCATCCGACGCATTCCCTCCCGGCCGTGTCGGCCGGCTCAATGACGTCCTGGGCACAATGGAAGGCCAGGACGGTGAACTCGGGTCTCTCGTCAAATCTGGCTGCCGAATGATCGAATTTGTGCGTTGTCGGCTCAGGAGGGGAGTGGTGGATACAACGCTTATCGGAGAAAGGCCAAGCTCTTCCTCGAGAGGTGTCGGTGGCTCTCCCGGTGGAGGACCAAGCGATGCAAGTGACATACGTCGTGTGCTCGAGCTTGCCGAAGAAGTCTGAGGAGTGGATTGGATAAGGCTTGCTATTGAAACAGGAGGCATCGAGACGCTCGCCGGCAACGAGGATGATATAGAAGACATGTTTGTCAATGTCGGTGTCGGTGATATGTCTTCTGCTGGATATGGAGGAGGTTCCACAGCCATCGATCCTGGGAAGTACCGCGGCACGAAAGGAGCTGGGCCTGACATGAGAGGTCCGTTTGCCAGTCTGGCCTCTTCGAGTTCACGCCGCTGTCTTCGTTGCGAATTTCTTCTCCTTCTCCAGATGCTGAGGCAGATACCAAGGGCCAAGGCAGCCAGGACGCCCACAGTGCCCCCGATGGCACCTGCGAAAGTCGCCACATTGTGTTTGGCGTTGGCAATACGAACTCCACTGTTAAAAAGGTCTAGAACGACTCACGAGGTAATAAAGAATGATTAGACACTAACGCAGATGTCGCGGCACTTGACGGCGAGCCCGTCAACGCCTCAGCCGCCGCGGTGACCGTTGTAGTCACCGGGAAAGTTTCAGGAGGGTCCGATGCGAGAGCAGTATAATTTAGATAGTCGAAAATAAGGACCGAGCCGGGCTGAACGATTGCCGTCAAAGTATGTGGCCCGTCCGGTAACGAACCAATGTTGAAAATCGATCTTGAACTATATCCGCTGCCCTCTGTGCCGGGCACATGAAGGAAGGGCACTCCGGCAGGGTTGCCGTCTACGAGAAAGGAGACATTGGAGATTGAGATCATGCCTGGGATTTGGAACGTTGGGACCAATGCAAAAAATTGTGCAGCATTGCCTACACAAGGTGTCAATGGGAGGAAGGCAGAAGATGGTGTGACTAACCCGTGAATTTGATCGTCATTGTAACGATATTAGGCACGAAATTAGGATCGTCGAGATCTGGCCCGGTCGTTGCGACTGTCTGAGGGGCTGACGACGAGGTGGAAGCAGACGACTGCTGGGGAGGGGGTGTCGACGTGCTACTCGAAATTGACGACGACGACGACGAAAGGGATGTAGAGGACGCCGAGGCTAGATCGTCCGAGTCGCCGTCGTGATCATCTCCTTCTGGTTTGCCACCCTTTCCTCGTCTGTCAACAGTTCTTCTTGCAAGTGCAGAAGAGTTTCCCTGGTCGTCAGAGTCCCGCAGGAGTTCAAAGTTGGTGCCATTATGCCAGGTGCCGTTCAGAGCGAGGGCGGAACTGAGGGAGGCACATCCTGGACAATAGCTCGAGTTGAACCAGGTAGCAGGCGGCTCGTAGTCGATGTTGGGGTCGGTGTCTTTGATGATCCTGTTGACGGACTGAGCGGCGGCGTAGGAAGCGAGAAATGTTAGGACGAGTAGCGACGACGACGAGGTAGATCTGTGTAACATGGTTGAAAGAGAGTGAGCTGTTACCGAAGGGAGACCGAGTAAGATGCGGACCTCATAGAAAGCGTGCGGGGTAGTAGAGAGCAGCGACTGCTGGGATTTCTGGCCTTTGGCTGAGACTTTTGGATGAAAAGACAAGTCCCATGCGCTGCTTTGCCCACGGGACCATTGGCCTTCGCTGCGACCGACCAGAACGTCCCACACTCGGTCCCACGTCCAAGGCCAATCACCGCAGTCCCCAACTACGGGAGCGATCATCTGCATTATCGTCATGATCCCCGCATGAGTCCCAGATAATCCAGTGCTCACCGTCGCAGAGCCTCTTCTCGTCGTCGTCGTCGCAAACAACCGCGACGCGTCTTGATGAACCGCGCCAACCAGATAAACGGGTCCATCCCGGTCCCCGCGCTCTTGCTCGACGGCGAAGACCTCGTTGCCTCCCAGGACACGGTAGGCCTCTATGACGGGTCTGCTCATTTCGTCTTTGTCGGTCCGCTCTCACTCATCCTCTCACAGTGTCCACAAGTCTGCGCACCATCAGAGTGGGTCAATACACGTCACGTCCCACCGCCTACTCTACATCGACTATGCTAGTCCAGACCGCAACTCTATCGCTCTGCCCCTGCATCTCATCTCCGAATCTGAGCACTATGCTGGCTTCCTTAGATCGTCACCAAAAGTGACTTTGTTTCTCAACAACAACACCGATGCCACTCCCGACGGCCCCGGCGACGACCCTCTCGTCGCTACCGATGTCTGGGTTTGTGAGACTTGCGATGAACGGAACACGGGTGGTGTCGCATGCTCCCTTTGCGGGATGAAGAGAAACTCTGTACGAACTCCCAACCGCAATAACGCACACACTCCCTCGCCCGAGCAGCAGAACGTCTGTCCAGCATGCACGTTCATCAACACGCCCTTCGCAAAAAAGTGTGAGATCTGCGAGACGCCCCTCGCGTCTTCAGCCTCCTCCGTCTCCGCATCGACATCCCGCACAGACACCCCCGAGCCATCCGTCTTGAATCCTCACACTGCCTTTATTAAGATCAGCTTCCGTCAGGGCGGGGATAAGGCCTTCTATACTCTCCTGAAAAGGTGCTTGCACGCAAAGGCTTGGGTCGTGCGTATATCATTCCCCAGTCGGGATAGAGTTTGATATTCTCGCCTCGCAGACCCAAGAATCTAGATCGGGTAATCGTCCGTCGACTTCCTCAGCCTCTGAACCCTATCTCAGATCAGGGATCCGTGAGTTCTCTTCACTTTCCTTATTCATCGCCCTCCTCTCATGTCGATTTGAATAGACGGTATCTTGCAGGGCGTGGATTTGGAAGCAAAGACTCAGGAAGACAATGTTTCTTCCGCTCTGTTGGATCTAGAAGCGTTCATGATCAAGGCACGCGATATGGTAGCCCTAGCCTCGACCTTCAACGCCAAACTAGCTGCTCAAGAAGAAGAAGAAGCTAGACTCCGCGCAACCCGAAATCCTTACCTACAAAACCAAACGTCTATGGTTGAGCCCGAAGAGGCCAAGTTTATCCGCGGAAGTCTGGCGTCTCTCGGTCTCGAAGGCACCGTGAAGGCCGTAACTCAAGATATGGTTAGCCAACGTGAGTGGCCCGAAAGCCTCGCAAAGGAATTGGCCGGTGTACTCCAAGGTGGGAAGAAAGAAGGCTTGATGAAAGAGAGGGGCATTGTCGGTCTAGATGAGATCTGGGGATCATGGAATAGAGCCCGAGGTGTTGGTAAGTGATCTTTGAATCAGTCTTTGCAGGATGGGCGTTGAGAACGAGAACAGCGCTTTTGCCACCGTCAACTCTGTTGCTCGCGTTGCCATACCTTCCGCAATATACGATCCCACCTATCCGGTTGCGCGCATTCAAGTCCGGCTTGCGGGTATTGCACACACCGGAATACACTTCTTCCGCCTTTACATCCCGACTGAATCAGCTCTTCTCGAGCACGCCGGAAAGTGGAGGTCTGACCACCTTATCCATCGCACAGAAGGAGAAGATGAGCATAGGATTAGCTCAGGAAATGATATTAGATGTGGAGATGGAGGGTAGCGTTTCTCGCGATGAAATTAGAGAAGGAGAAATAGTATGGTGGCCTAATGTCTTTACTGGATATGAATGGGATGGTCATTAGTCATTCTAGCTACTCCACCGCCTGGGAGACGTAGACGAGCTACGGCATGGTCGTTCTCGTGCTTCTGAGATGTCGCGAGGTCACATTTAGCGTCTGCTTTACAAGCATACACAGAGCCACACGAGTAGCTTGTCGAATTTCTGAGCGTGGAAGACATGCGGTCATAACGGATCTTATTTCCCAAGCTCGAAGACTTCGATCCATCGCTAATAGCCGCTAAAGCAGACTGCCTTGGCGAAGCACATGGCTTGCTCAATAACCTTCACTTCGGCAAGAAGCTCGCAACAAGAAGAGTTGTGTAAGAAACAAAGAGAGAGCGCCAGCTTGTATGGGAGGTACGGCAGTGGAGTCGTGTGACGGCAGAGGCATAGTTGGTATGGCGCAATTTGATAGTGAATGCCCGTTGAGGAAGCAAACCCAAGGAGCAAGATCAAAGCGGCTAGCATCATCACCAATCATAGGGTTTCATAACCTTGAAGATATTGAGGCGAGCTAAACCTAACTCGAACCGGATGTCAGCCTGGCTTTAAACGAGAAATGTCACTTTGAGGATGTCGACAGTCACCCGAATTAACGTGTGTACGGGTTTAGTCGCAAGAGCAGATCGATGCAGTAGCCACGATGTCTCGTCCGAGTTGTAAGGTATAGGCCGTTTAGGTCGTAGTGACAATACGCTAACAGAATCACCATGTTGCGAGAATCTTGCTAGGTATCGTTTTCGTCATTCGAGCGTTTCATATATAATAGCACATGTTCTCACGATATAATACCAATGTCCTGGTAAACTTCGACGCTCAGTCTCGGAAGAGTGGGACTTTCGACAAACTTGACCCTAAATCAGCCATTTTTAACATGAATGGAAGCTAGATTGCATGATATAACATTACCATTGCATCCATCTATTTTCCCATGAGTGACATGGTCGCAATCAATCGACGTCCATCTTGGTGAAGTATGTTGAAACAAAGGGAGTTCGGCAGACGCCGAGAAATCTGCCCTTCGATGCAGCGGTGACGATCTCATAGGATGCCACCGTCCAATCTCTCGCAGCAATTGCGACTCCTGGCCAGCCAATGGCCCACAGACCCATTTAGACCCAATCTCCAACTCCAGACCTTTCTTCTGTCGTTGGCAGACCATCCAAAGGTCACGTCGAAGGCAGTCATTGCGACTAAAGCATTGTTGAAAGATGAACTGAAGAACAAGGTGAGCACTATCTCGACGAGTTGCGTCTGCGGCTATTGACAGTCAAATGGATTAGTACCCTCTTCGCCCTTCTACTACACGGCCTGCGTCTGTACCCGAACACTACAAACGGATGTTGGAAGGTTTCGAGAAAGGTGCACAGGGGATAGGTCGACCTTGGTGGAAGAGAGTTCTGGGTATCTACTGAGGGTCATTCATGTGCGACCTATACACCTTATGTGCACCACCACCCAGCTCCCTCTATACCATCGATTCGCAAAGCTCGTAATTTTGTGCTATTACTCATGTGTATATGATACAGTATAATCTCCCAAACGCTAAGTAGAATGGTAGCACTCTAATCAGATAATATCTCGTCCTCTCCCTGACGTGCCTGAACAAGAGTGATCGTTAGCAAAGAATCAGAGTGCTCCAAAAGGGAAGCAACCCACCTTTTCAGCCATTTCCTTCCGTTTCGCCCTCTGTTTTCGCAGTACTTTCAGCCATTTCTCCATTGGACTGGAGGCAATCTTCAGACTTTGCTCCCACTGCTCAACTTCCTCCATCTGACCAGGTGAGAAAACGACATTCTTTCTGCTTTCCTCGACCCATTTGGCGCCATCTTCGACATGCTCAATGAGAGATTTGACAAGACCAGCTTCTTTCCCTCCTTTAGAATTCTTGATGCATTTCCGTAAGACAGTGACGAGAGGAACAACGATCTCCGGGAATGCTATCGATCCCTGGACATGTCGTGATCCAAGCCATTCGGCCAAGATGAATACAGCTTCATCAGCCAAGGTTTCGGAGTATATCCTGGTTTTGAGATACTGTGCGGGAGCACGGATGTTGACCTCGAGATCCACAGGCCGAAGGGTAGACGGTTTGGTTTTTGAGGTCGGGGAGAGGACGGATTGGATAATTGGGATGAAGTAAGCGGAAAGAGGGACGAAGGTTCGAGTTCGCTGGGTAATATGTAGGATTGACCGAAGAATCTGGAAATGGAAGGGGAAGCATCTGGCATTTGAGATTAATCTGAGCGGCGTGGGTTAGAAATTGATGGTTAATATCGCAATAGACCACATACTTGATGGCACCCAGTGATACTTGCACGAGAGGATATATCAAGGGCTTGAGTTCACTCTCTCGCCCTGTCTTTCGCTCCTCTTCGGTGTCGCAGGCCCTTGCCAGAAGTAATGACCAGAAGTCCACGGAATGAGCATATTGCCAGTTATAGACTTGCTTATAAGCCTCCTAAGATCTTAGCGTTAGTGCCAGTTCGATGACAATATAGAAGGTGGACGACGAACTTTCGTTTTGACCTTCAAGCTCGTCCTCAGATGCACCGCCAATTGTCGGATATAGCCAAATGCATGTTGATACGAGGCCGCATGATCCATGCAGAAAAGTTCCGTAGCCAAGTTTTTCATGAGTGTGATGGATGGCAATGTGTGAGGTGAAGTGGCTTTGCACGATCGAACCAGTGTCATGTAGGTCGACTGCAGCTTGAAGTTGAGTACTATAGTCTGCGAAAAAAAATGGGGGACTTCACCTTCAATGCAAGATCGAGCAAAGACTCATCTGATGCAGCGGCTACTCTTCTCACAGCCAGGAATGCCGCGATTCGGACTTCGTCAGATGCCGTTGACCAGAGTTCTAGGCATGTCTAGAGGAGCGATGAGTTTCAAGATTACGGTACCAAACATAAGTGCGGACCTTCAGGTAAGTCTTCACAGCCTTGCGACTTCCAACGATGTACGGTAAGAGTTTTGCCGTCTCATTCAAAGCGAGGACTTGGATGTCGGCCGCACTCGTTTGACTGAGGAGATGAAGCACATTATAGATGTAACTCAAAATAGCTTTGGATATCATTTTTTGTTTCGTGCTCTGGGAGGGAGGTTTGTATTTTCCGTTCGGCAGAGACTTGAAGGGAATGTGATGGTGAAGGACGACAGGGGTGTAACGGAGTGTGGTGTTTATGACTTTGTTGTACAGAGAGTTGTTGTCAATGGTATAGGTGACTCGTTCAGATTCCTCATTCATGTGGACGGCAGATCTGAATGCAATGAGGAGTTTTCGAAGAGCTTTTATCGAGCGGGTCTGCAGACTGCAGTTCAGGAAGGTCCCCGAGGATGTGAAGAATTGGACGTACCTCAATTATGGCCTTCTGCCATTGTTTCAGCTCTTCTTTAGTTAGCACAGGCCTCTGCTTCAATTTCTCAAATTCATCCTCATACTCCATGTCGTCGTCATCGTGTTGACCGGAGGGGTCGAACTCTAACAATTCCTGGTCGTTATCCTGCAGATACTTGTAGAATTCTGGATCCTTTTCGGCTAGTTTTGACAGTTCAATTTTATGAGCTTCGCCCTCTGATGAAGATGGTCAATATATTAACGGAAAGAAATTCATGAGAGGTTGCGAACCATCGAGCTCATCCAACGACGCAAAGGATGCGTCGTCGTCTAGAGAATCATCAGCTCCATCTTCTCCATCCTCTTCGTCTTCATCATCGTCGAGACCATCGATCTGAACAGAACCTCAATATGGTGTGCACAATTTTAGAAAGAATCATACCTCTCCGTCTTCTTCGTCGTCGTTTTCGAGGAAACCACCGCCAAGGAAGTCATCCACTGACATACCCGCGAGGCTTGAAGCAGAATTCAGTGTGCGTTTCTCGAGAACGTCACATAAACATACCCTTTTTTACCCTCTTTCTTGCTCCCAGCTTTTGCCTCCTTTTTGCGAGGAGCTTGCTCTTCCATGTTGTCGTCGGCATCATCATCATCGCCCTCTTCTGCCTCTCCTTTTCCACTGGCGGAATTACTATGTCCATTCGTCTGGCGAGCCCTCTTCTTTGCTTTGCGTTGTTGAACAACCTTATTTTTATGCCGCGCCTGGATAGTTTTCTTGAGTTGCCCCGACTGAGCAAATTTCTTTGTAGACTTGTGGCCCGCTTTCTTGCCCATCCTGAACGACGATATTCAAGAAGCGTAGAGGTATTGTCGGAGGGTGAGCCTCCAAGTGTCCCGAACAAAAAAGTTGACCACGAGAACTTTGAAAGTTTCTCAGAAGAGCCGCTGACTAAGCTGGCGCTAAAGGTAATGGCTTCAATCG
The DNA here is from genome assembly GCA_001630475.1 of Sistotremastrum niveocremeum HHB9708. NCBI lineage: Eukaryota > Fungi > Basidiomycota > Agaricomycetes > Sistotremastrales > Sistotremastraceae > Sertulicium > Sertulicium niveocremeum. Next base: position 25,548 of record KV419401.1, read on the forward strand.
GCGTTAGCGGCCTACTCTTCAGGTCACCCGCGAGTCATTAAATTTGTCAGACATGAATATCCTTGCACCCCTCTGTTATTGAGGTACGATTCCTGAAAAACTGGTAAAAACTGATCACGTCCACTTTGATTTTCATAGACTTCTTCCGTGAGAGCGCATAGTTTGGCCCCGTCGGTTCCTGGCAGCTGCGCACCAATGGTAGTGTGCCAGGGTCATGAATGTCACTCAACCTTCACCTCCATGATTCTCAGCACATAATCTTCTGAAACCCCACTTTTGTAAGGATTTACCACTGGATCTCAAGGGAATCGTCACTTAGTCTTCAGATCTAACAAATGCGAATCCCGCGTTGGCTTGCACCTTTGACCACCCAATACCTTAACATTTGAAAGACGCAGTGATGTACGCTCCCTACGTCATTGAGAAGCTGCCTATATCGATATCAATTTTGTCATCTTCATCTTCTCGACCCTTAGATCCAGTTGCACAACTGTCATCGCGTACATGTGAGGCTTTGGTTCGGTATAGACAAAGGTTCAGTTCACTCATTCGCGGGTTACGTCAGGTCTCCGCTAGGACCATCAATCCCGTTATCATAGATCTGGATCGATTGATCCACTTCATTCAGCATTTTCCTGAGACTACAGCGGGAATGTGAGTTTCATCATGGCCGATTAGATGCACAACAAGCGCCCGAGAATCAAGCTCAAACAGAGTCGACCTTCCGATGTTTGCCTCATCAGTCTGTCTCTGAGGCTAGTATACTCGCCCATCTGCCCTAGTCTCCGGAACATACGCATGCTGCAAGGAGAGGTTATAGAAATATGTGTTTGTTTGAGCCGAGATTTCGGCAGCCTTCGGTCTCCCTTGCATATGCCGTCACTTTGATTGAGCCTCACTCATAGATCTTCATCAGAAGTCACCGCTAATCTTGGCGCTCCGGCTTGTCCTGAGATCACGGATCTGTGACCCGAGATAACCTGACAGTACACTGAAGCGTTCAATGGAGTGACGGGGATGTAGACTTGATCAGTGACTCAATGGATCCCTGACAGTTTCTGGCCTCCGTTCGATTATTAATCTTCTGGCCTCCGGTAATGTATTTCTGGATCATGCGAGCTGACTAAATAAATTGACGTCCCTAGTATTGATAGGACCGTGCGGCTGTTTCCTAGCATCATGAAAACTGTGTGTGGCCCTTACCTTCGCTCTGCTAGTCCATTAAGCAAAACTAGGACTATGTAGGACTCCGGCGCCGATCGGATCTGAGTAGCGTTGGGAACTCAAAAACAAATTGACGGGTGCAGAATTAGTTCCGCTGCCCTGCCTTCATCGATCCTGTCAAACTCGTGGAGCTCTCTTCAGGGCTCCGGAGGCACGAGGAAGCCCATCGGGCGTTCCGAGGAGTAATTTCGCTTATTCCCAAATGTCAAGATTAGTGAGGGCGGACGGCGCTGTCTCAAGCGAAGTCCTAGGTATGTGAATCCAGCTCTCTGGAATTTTGTGCGGGGGGTATCATCGACCCTGCAGCCATACGCGCTCAATCATGCCGTCAGTGCGCCAATCTGATAAGAATTACGACCTGTAAGCCGTCAGAATTAAGGTCATCGAACCTCGTTGTCACAGAGCATGCATCTTACCCTGTTTGTGATGTCTAATATCACTTCATGCCGTGAGCGATTTACCCTTCAAGTAGAACCATTGTTTCGGAATCTCAGGACGAGACCTGATCTGAGAAATCAATTTCTACGAGATCGGGTGGACTTTCTGTTCTCCATGTGGATTATTAGAGATTGTACGTTCCGTTACCAAACCCGTACAAGGCTTAACCTCATCATATGCCATTGAATTTCTCTACCCTTCGATTCCATTCGAATTTGACATGAAACGCGGCCATCTACTGTCGAATTTCGGCAAGCATTGTGGCCTTCCATATGCTCTTCGAGGCCGTCGCCTAGGATTTCAATCTCAATTCCGGTATCGAGGAAGTTGCAATTCTCAGGTGCATAGTGCTATTACTCACTCGTTACAAAGTTGCTCATCCGTCCGCCGTGTGGGATTGTTAACCGTCAAGGAATCGGGTCAATGTCCTTGCGGAAAATCTTCCGCAATACCCTTCAAATCGACACTATCACATATGGGATATTCCGACGGCGACGATCCAAACCGGGTGAATCCATCGGTAGGAGCTCGAAACAACAGGGCTGCAAGTAATGTCCCTTGAATCTGGTCGCTCCATTTACCATGCTCTGGGCTTTGTTTACGAGAAGACGCAAGATTTATCCCCATCTGAACTTACTTCATGGAGGGCTGCCTTCGAGTTCCTGTTACATCGAGGTCCCCAAATCTAAGCTTTGGGAACCGAACCGATCAAAAACACATTGTATGCACTTCTGATGTTTCACGTGGATTATTGACGAAGGCACGATGCACGGCCGTTCGTTCTGGGCTTCCGAGGCTCCTGAGTATGCCCTCTTCTTGACTCGTCGGAATCGGCCACATCTCCGTATCACATTCTTCAGAACTTTGGGGGGAAAATATCGATCACCTTCTCGTCAGATCCAGCAATTTTCCGTTGAGAGGACGTCCAACATCTTCCAGGGTGCTCCCTGGAGACTCGTTTTTCATGGTGCTATCTTCCTTCTCTTTACCTTCGATCATATGTTTTCTCTAGAACGTGTGTCAATTTCTTTTTGTGGGAGTAGAGTGCCGGGCGTTAATATTACCTTTTTCTCACTAAATTACAGTTCTTGGGTGAACCACTCCCATGCGACCGTTAACCGCGTATCTACACTGCGGGTAATCTAGCCGTATAATACCTCGGCTGCTCATCTCCTCATAAGCGACTTGTGTCGGGAAGGGATCTCATTATACCGACTTCGAGCAGTCGCTGACTGTGAAGGTTTTATGTTACTCTATATGCATGTATGGATTTGTTGGATAGCTATGAGGTTTCGGTTACAGTGATATGTGAGAATTAAGCTGTGTTAATTGATTCTAAGTCTCTCTGATAGCGGAGCAAATCAGCTACTAGATACAAACTTCCCGCTACAACAACAAAGTCTTCGCCTCGAAGCCGCTCTAAAGCTGGGATGACACTGGATTCGCGTACCACCCTTCCTTCATCACCGACGAGACTTCTAGCAGCTTCTTCTAGAACGTCCAATGCGACTGGTTTCACCCAAGGCATTCCTTCGACGGGTGAAAAGGGTACTACAACCACGGTATCTCCTTTACGTAAGAGTGGTTCCAATACGGAGAGTGGAGTTTTGGGAGGAGAGTGAGAAAGTGATATGATGAAAGATCTTCGGGACGTCCGGCCGATCGACTCTAAGTAAGTGGATAATAACCTCGCAGACGATGGATTATGTGCGCCATCGGCGAGGATAGGGATTTTCGTCCCATCGATAGTTAGCGATAAATATTGCAGTCGACCGGGCCATGTGGTTTCTTTAATCCCTTCCGAGATATTTTCAAGAGTGAGCTGTTTCAGAAATAGGTCCTGTCGGTGGATTTCGTCTATGATTGTGACGGCCACACCAAGATTCTGAAGCTGATGTGAACCGAACATCGGGATGACTGTGTTCAATGATGCACCGAAATGAGCCATGTTCGCAGAGACAGATTGCGTTATTGGAGCGAAATCCTCTTTGCGAAGCGTCGCGTCGACTGCGAGAACCAGTCTCCCGCCAACTCGATCGACCACGTCCTTGACGGCCGAAATAATGTCATCTGAGTTCTGGGAGCTCAAAACAACAGTCTTCCTTTCTCTTACTATGCCCGCTTTTTCACGAGCAATTTCTGGCAAAGTGTTGCCTAAAAATTGCTGGTGATCAAGATCGATGCTCGTTATGCCTGAAATGGCGATGCATTCGTCTGGAATAGCATTGGTGGCATCCAAACGTCCTCCCATGCCAACCTCGACCACTGCCACGTCGACCTGAGCTTTTTGGAATATATACAGCGCGGTGGCTGTCAGAAGTTCGAAAGTCGACGCGTTGATTTCGTTTTCGCGGTCCGTTTGGGCGACAAATGAGCTGGCTTCCGCGTATTCTTTTTGAGACACTGATTTGTTATTCAGCGTGATACAGTCCCAGACATCCATGAGATGAGGCGAGTTAAATCGGCCAACTTTCAAGCCACATCGGTGAAGGGCGTGAGACAGGAAAGAGGTCACGGATCCTTTGCCATTGGTTCCTGCGATATGAATCGTAGGACGAGTGTATTGAGGGAGCTTCACAAGAAGGTTGGATATTCGGTGTAAAGATAGGTCGATTGACATCGATACCAGTCGACCCGGCCTGGGTCGCAAGACTAGCGACGGCGCTTTTGCAAGCACTGAGGAGTAACTTCAGCTGATAACAAAGAGAGCCATGACGTCGAGGCTCACATCCTAAGGAAAGAATTGGAACTAACAGCCCGAGGTGACTTGTGCGTCGACCGTCACAGTCGACTCAGACGCGCTGCTCAACTCCGCTTGCTGTCTTCCAACGACGTCTCACTATTGATCTCGTCATGTCCTCAAACAATATATGCGTTTCAGACGATGTTATTGTATAATGCTACATTCAGAAAACTTTGAGAGTTTCCGATTACTTCGTGATCTCTGCTCCTCGACAACATCATGGTGGCCCCGCCGGTGGCTTGGACGACATTAGGCCTTTCCTTTCCGTTTCAGCTCCTCCTCTTCTTCATTCTTTATCTCTTCGTCGATCTTGGCTCCTCTGGAAGGCTCGTTACCGTGGTTCTTAGCCTGCTCTGAAGTCAGACAGAGGCTCGAAGTGCTAGCGGCGAGACGAAGATACTAACAGGAAGGGTAGGGTTGATCTGCGAGAGCTCTCCTTCTTTCGTCTTGGGTCCATCGTCTTCGTGGCCATACATCTCCTCCGCCTTGGCTCGATCAAGAAGGCTCCGTGAATCTTCTGCGTTTTAGTGGCGAGTTCTCAGCATTATTTTTCAGCGGAAGGGAGTGTGACTTACTGGAGTCATTGTAGAGATGGGCATTGTCTTGACCCTCATTATATCTGTTGGCTGCTTTCTGCTCGTGCAGCTCTTGCTTGGTGTAATTTCTCTGCTCATTATCGAGAAGGTCTGTTTTTCCGATGGTCGACATGTCGTTTGATTATATTTGGGGGAAAGAGTGAATTTCCGAGCGGGTTGATACAGAAGAGATTATGGGTATTGCAGTCGTGTGATGGAGATTCAAAGCAGAAGTGGAACACGGTTTTATCCAGTTTTCTTGGTCATGACGTCACCGATCTCCTCCTCTTGCGATGATGCTATATGCGGTTCTCCACTTGAAGTACATGCGTAGTACACGGGTTGTGGTGACAGAATACACGTAGTGTTACAAATCAAGATCAATACCCTGCTCTGTCAGATAGTCCAATACACTGGCGTACGAAGGAAGTGTATTCCAATATAATCGTTCAAGCTTATTGAACCTAGATTCTAACATGAAGCCACTACAGAATCAAAAGTGTCAGATGATAGAATTCATTGTGTGGAAATTAGGACTGACATATGTCGATGAAACAAAGGAAACATCAGCCCGTAATCAGTCGAGAGGCGCACGAATTCCTATAGAACATTTTATTTGATGACCAAAGCGAGCGCCGAGAAACACTAACCTTGATAGCAGACGGAGGAGTTTCATCATATCCCGAAAACAATGCCTGAATATACGGCATAAGGTACGGATGCAGGTTGATAAGATGAACGCCTACCGGATTCCCAAGTAGTCCTCTGGCGCTCATTACGCCCTGAGCTCCTGTCGTCTTTCGAATAGTTTCAACTTCGGGGAGACTCCACGCATCACCGTTGGCGACGACTGGCACCCGACCCCGAGCGACCTCCACAGCAAATGCAATGGATGAAAGAGAGACCGGATGCGACGACTTTTGGTTCTTCGTTCGGCCGTGAACAGTAATATGGGAGACACCTGGAGAAAGCGTATCAGTTGTAAGACTACAACCACAAGTCTTGAGCGAATATACCAGCGTGCAAAGCTAAGGATCGGCAAATTTGAGTTGAGCCTTAGCATACAACCAAGGTAATTTACCTGTTTCTACCAGTTGATGCGTCCGTCTGAGAGAAGGTCATTGATCAGATCGTTTGCAAAGAACAGTACATACTGTAGATCGGGATCCACTCTGATCTTCACCGACACGGGATATGAAAATCCAAGTCGGTCTTTTGCTGCCCGGACCAGATCTCGCACACGCTCAGGATGTCCGAGGAGCCATGATCCAATATGCTCTTGGAAAGCCCAGCTTTGTGGGCATCCTGAAACGAATAGGAAATGTTTGTCAGATCGCGTTCACATTGGAGAAATGGTGAACGGACCACAGTTCAGATCAACACCGTCAACGTAAGGATAGATCAATTCACAAGCATCGGCGAACGGCTTTGGATCACTGGCCGCGAATTGTGCAATGAGACTTCCTCGTATTCGTCTTTGCCTCCTTCGAGATCCAGTTGGCCGATCACTTTCGCCCTCGAGCAAATCATTATCGGAGGAGTTCGATGAGGAAGACCGCATGCGTTCATTCAGAAGAAAAGACCCTCGTTCCGTAAGACTGGTCGAGAAGTCCAACGTTCGAGCAGTAGATGAACGAGAGAACTCCGTCGCTAGGATCATGGGTGTATGGGTCACTTGGACATCGTAAAGTGAGACCAGCTCCCTGAACGGAACTGACGACAGGACATAGACGGTCCCTTGAGCATACGGACAAGTTCAGAGAGTCAGGGAAGGGTTACGTTTGCTGAAGCGGACCATCGGGGCTGTAGGAGGCGATTAGATCCGTTCATGATCAAATTACGAGACGAGGGTCGAGGTAATCACCAGCAACATTGATGTTTTCGAACGTGTCCAGAATTTCATGAGGAGGCAGAATCTCCAGTTCGACAGGGTTCGAGTCCTGCATTCTTTTGTACCACCGACTGGAACGACGACGGTTCGATGAAAGCAGCGGAGTTGCTGCTCGAATAAAAAAAATTCCAGTACAACATTTCGCTCTACGAACATGCATAATATGGCAAGGCCTTCCAAAAGATATGTAGCTTGAAGTAGATTGCCAAAGAGGAGGGACAACGTCCCCACCACAACGTTCAACTCCCTAGGTGGTCGACTTCGACGGTCGGTCCCCAACCACTCCCTCAACTCGTGCAACTCGAGATCTGCCCTCACGAATACCATCCACTCCCATGCCTGAATATTCGCAACAGGATCACAGGCATTCTCCTGCGAGAAGCTGGTCCCTATGCGCCTATTTCTTCTTGCCTTTCTTTTTCTTTTTGACCCCGCCGGCTGCTACTGAACCTCCAGCGGCAGGCGTAGCACTCGAGGGAGCACCTGCCGTACTAGCAACCGGTTGTGATTCTGCAGGAGTACCTGCTCGTGTTTCCGGAGGTGATACTGGTCGTGCGACCCGATTGGACATCTTCTCCATCAATGAGAGGTTTAGGGCTTCGAAGCGGTTGAGGAAAATGGATGAATGAGTCTTATATTTTAGGCACTAAAATGTCAGGTAAGCATCGGCTGTTGATCAAATAGTTTCGGCGTATAGGAAGACGAACTGTTGTATCATCCGTGATTTTGAGAACGAGCAGTCCTTCTGTTGCTCTCCATTTCACACAATATCGCGTCTACTGCACCACAAATTGATTAGTGTAAATATTTGAAACATAAAGCATGTAACAGACCCGATCTGGGGCGCTCGTATAAAGAGCTTCAGCTGCCTGCTGGAACTCTGGCCATGAGTTGATGTACATCGTCTGACGCGTCCGCTGCAAAGGCGCTCACGCGAGCTATACAACTCGGACATATCGGCCAGAACATCCCGAGCTCGAAGAGAACGCGAGTTTCAATAGGGACATATTGAACGGTTTGAACGATTCAGCTATATAGGTTGACCTCGTATATCTTTGGAATATATTCGATGCACGATTCGTGCGTCAGAACGAAAACCCGATTAACGCCGTTCCAGAGCGTGATGTCACGCCGGGGAGCGGGAAGCAGAGCTTTTTCTCCGCGTCTAAGCTAATCGCATTTCTCTCTTGTGTTAGGATGTCGAACCCTCCTGGAAAGAAACGTACGCTAATATTGCCTATGCTACTAATAATCAACTTCAGAGCTCAAATATTGTCTCAAAGCGCTGCCGTTCATCGCGAATTTCACTGCGGGAGCGATTGCAGGAATCGTATGTAAACCCAATGACTCGTGCCTATTCAGCGATCTTGATTCTCTCTCAGTCTGAAATACTCACGTTCTACCCTTTGGATGTTGTGCGTTGACTATCTCGAAAAAAATCGCGGTTCTTTACCTGTCGTTCGTTGGCCCAGGTCAAAACTAGGATGCAGCTTGAAACGGGAAAGTCCTCTGTCGGCCTCGTGGGCAGCTTTCAAAAGATCATTAGAGAAGAAGGGTATACATCATTATTCCTATGCGTGTCCAATATACTGACTAAAGCTAAAGCGTTGGGCGGCTATACCGAGGTTGTACTCTTACGCGCTTCGTTGGAATACAGGCACGCTCATCTCAAGTCTACCTTAGGACTGGTCCCTCCCCTGTTGTTAGAAGCACCCAAAAGGGCCACCAAATTGTTTGCCATAACCGTACTGCCTTTTTCGCACGCGTTGTTGAGGGCATCTTCGTAGCGCCGCCAACGATTTCTGGGGAAAGACCTTCCGTGGGCTTTCGGGGGCTTCTCAAATGACCCAGGGTCTGGCCATCCTGACAGGTTGTTTTGCGGGTGCCACAGAAAGTGTTGTTGTAAGCCGCGTGTTCCTGAGTGACCGATATATCAACTGAGCCTGTTTTGTGTACAGGTTGTTCCGTTTGAGGTAAGATCTTGCCGCGTACCTTCGGCCACTCTCATGACGACACGGTGATCAGCTCGTCAAGATCAAGTACGTATCCACCCAAACTCTAATTTGATCGATATAAGCTTACCCGACCTCCTTCCAGATTGCAAGATAAGGCTAGCACGTTCACAGGGCCCTTGGACGTCGTGAGACATCTTGTGAAGACCGAAGGCGTAGTTAGGGGGTTGTACACGGGGATGGAATCGACCTTCTGGCGGTGCGTGCCTCGATCCACTCCTGCCGAGATTCTCATTGACCCACAATAGGCATGTGTGGTGGAATGGCGGCTACTTCGGGTAAAAGTCTATCTCGATCTTCTTTTATTCACCAGAGGTTTGATCGCCGGACCTGCTTCTGCAGATGCATTCATCAGATGCGCTCGGCTCTCCCCAAGGCGGAGGTAATGCTGGCTGTTAGAGTCTTTTTTAATTAAGACTGATCATAGCCGGCTTCGGTAGACTCCACAGGCGCAACTGATGAACAACTTTATAGCCGGAAGTGTCGGCGGTTTTGTTGGCACTGCATTGAACACTCCGTTGAGTCCATAGCCGACCGGGTGGACCATCGCTGATTTTTTTCGGTCAAAATTTGATCAGGTTTGATGTAAATTTGGGCGAGCTTAACCGCAATGACGTCAAGCTCACGATCTGCCCCTTTCTAGGTTGTTAAATCTAGGATTCAAGGTGCAGCCAAACAACCGGGTGTTGCTCCTAAATACAATTGGACATACCCAGGGTGAGTGCCGATTCGCCATGATTGGTGAGGTATACAGCACTCTGATCTGACTCCTTATGTGTAGACTGGCCATGATTTATCGGGAGGAAGGACTAAAGGCGTTGTACAAAGGCTTTGTGCCCAAGGTGTTGCGGTTAGCTCCGGGTGGTGGCGTGCTTCTGCTGGTGGTGGAAGTGACCCTCGGGCTGTTCCGAAAAGGTGTGTCAAAAATTTATTGTGAGTCGTGGATACGAGGTTCTGATCGCCGACTGGCTATCAGCACTCGGCCCACCCTACATTTAGAGGAAATTGACCTGCAAAGGAAGGTTTCCACTCTCGCAAGGTTCCGTAGAATATGCTCGGTTCGGGAATCTGCGGCCGGTTAAATGCAGACCGGGACGGCACTTGTAGGCTATATCTATGTTCCCCCGGAATGCCGATGACGGAGAGGAGAGATGATCGGGAAGACGTATGCGATTGTTTGGAAAAACTCTGGCGAAATTCCACGTTGCAGAACACCAAATCTAATCGCGAAATTCCACGAAAGAGACCCCCAAGAGCGTGCGAGCAAGGCAGCTTGTTGACGACCTCCGCCGAAGTTCGAGGTGCTCGAGAAACCCGATCTAATGTTCCATCCAGACATTCGCCGAGAGTCTCGCGCTGATGAGAGCTAGATCCCCATCGCTTTCCAAATCTCATGTCTAAAGAATTCAGGGCGCACTTCGAGCTCCTTACGTCGTCCAACTCCGACCGTGAAGCGCTTACGTAATGACCACCTCCCCGACCCGTTCCATCATGTTGTCGCGAAATACCAATGCCACCGCTCTACGGAGACTCATGACTGAATACAAGCAACTGACTGCGAATGGATCTCCTGACGACATGTTCACAGCTGGTCAGTCTTCTCGGATTCTTTGTCTCATACGTCGTCTGGAACTGCACCTCCCTGAACTCTGGCTTTGATCTCACGCGCAGGGCCTATCTCTGAATCCGATTTCTTCACATGGGAAGCCTTGATCTCTGGGCCAAAGGACACACCATTCGTGAGCTCGAGTCCTCCCTCAATGGCTCTCTTGGGAACGTTTCAGGAGCAGAGCTGACACCCGTGACCCAGGAAGGCGGTGTCTTTGCAGCGAAGCTAACCTTTGTGAGTAGTCCGTTCTTGAAATGGCCTCCCATGTTCCAAATAGATCTAATCATCTAATCTCTCATCAAACACCGTTCTTTTGGCCCAGCCATCCGATTACCCTCTTTCACCATTCAAGATGAGATTTGATCCTCCGCTTTTTCACCCAAATGGTATGCCTCGGACGTCTATATCGTCATTATCTCCCTTGCTTCCGATCTGAATCCGTGTTTGGCTCACCGTGCTTCATCAAGTCTACGCAGACGGAAATGTTTGTATATCGATCTTGCATGCCCCAGGAGATGATCCGACCATGTATGAATCGGCCTCGGAAAGATGGTCCCCAGTTCAAAGCGTGGAGAAGGTCCTGCTCAGCGTCATCTCAATGTTAGCAGGTACGTTCTTTTCCTTACTCCGTTTCTCTCCTCCACGATATCCCCTTGCTGCGCACCGTTCCTGTTTATTTTATTCTTCCACTCATCTCCGCTCTTTCTGCTCTGTTCATGATAGAACCCAATCTGGAGTCGGGTGCGAACATCGACTGTTGCAAGCTGTATCGTGACAATCGCGAGGTACGTCGTCTCTTTTCGGGGACCCCGTGGCGTGAGAGGCGATGACGGCTTGATTACGTTTCTGTTTGTTCTGCCTAGGAATACAACAGGATTGTCAAGTCATCGATCCGCGAACAACTTGAATTGTAAACAGAGTTGCACCTTGTCCGGGTCTTCTTTACGTGTAATAGGATGCGAATCTCTCTACGAATGCGCGGGACCTGTTCCCGTAAGCAGGGCAACGCCAACTCTTGCAGAAGCTTCAACTCAATGCCCCACTACTCGTATGCACACGGGGTTTTACGGCGAAGCACCCTTCCCCCTGAATTCGACCGAAGAGAGCTAATATTGAGTTCACCATGCTATGTACATGTACATTATATGAGCAATTCATTTTTGGGGTCTATGCGTAATCAAAATTCGAACGCGGCTCTACAGGGTGGAAACCATCTATGGGGGTGAATTAAAGAGCTTCTAGTCAGTGAAAGTTCGTAAACCAAGTCCTGGGATTTTGTGAGATCAAAACAAAGGGGTTATGGCATGAGCGTCCTGTGAGAGATGATGCGGTAAAAATAAAGATAAGATGGAATTGGGTTTTCCCCTCCGAGGTGTCTCTATCCCGATGAGTTATTTTAGTACTTGTCGATTCTCGATTTCTCTTCTATGAAATTTCATGCGGTGGGCCGGTGGCGGATACATGGGATGGGCATGGGCGTGGGCGACCTTTTGTGGCGGATCGTGGCGCCTTTTTGGCATTGCATCATATCATGATTGTCGATCTTTGAATGTTCGTTGGGAAATGTCTTCGCCAAATATGTGTCGCCGTACATATTCATTCCTAAAGGTGCCATTCGGATCAACGGTCCTGAGGAGGTCGACAAAGTCGTGGAATAATGGATAGAGTAATTCCAAGCGATCGGGACCTAAACCGTGCGCTTTGGCCCAGTGTGGTCGACCGTGGTGACGGCTCATGATGTTTTCGAATTTTTGAAAGAGGTCGCGGTAGGCTGTTGGGAATCCGTATGGTCTTGAATGAAGAGAACACGATCGGAGTTAGAGCTTTACATTGGCAAGAAGAAGAGAATTTAAACCTACTTAAATTGAACGATGCCTATCCAACATGTCTTTCGGCCGTAGCTTGGACTGAGCGGAATATCGTCCGAGTCCGAGAATCTGATCTCGATGGGGAAGTGTGGACGCAGACCGCCAGCTTTTCCATGTTCAGCCGCCAGCCAGAATCGAAGCTCCTCTATGCATGGGCGTGCTTGCTCATAAGGAATGGCCCATTCTGTCGTGTACTGCAGATACTATATTTGGGGAGTGAGAAAAACAAAGAACTTCGTTATGAAGCTGTGGACCACGTACCTTACAGTCGGCATTGAATATCCGATGGCTAACGTCAATGTTGAGACTTCTGTTTCTTCCGAACCATAAAGCCGCCCGGCCCGCCCAAGGGGTAATTGAGGAGACGTAGCGGCCGAGAAAAAGAAGCAGCTGGACGAGATGGAAGGAAACGAAACCGTGGAAGAGAGATTCCGAAATGGGGTTGGGAGACTAGATGAATTAAAGCGGTCGTGAGTAAATGAAGGCGACGAAAGAGGAAGGAATGTCTGCAGAGAGAAGTACGAACCTCGTAGGTGCGGTCGAAACTCGAAACGACCATTTTGTTTGTGGATGGGAACCACCAGAATCTGACGTGTTCTGACGCATGGGCCAAAGCGTCGAGGTTCTCGATGACCTCGGGGATGGTTTTTATTTGTTGTACTTCGCGCAAACAGAAGGCAGGTTCTACTTGGAGCTGCACCGAGAGGACGAAGCCTGTGGCGCCGAGGCCGCATAAAGTTGCCAGAAAAAGGTCCGGCAAGTCTGTGCGTGAGCATCGAACCTTGGACCCGTTTGCGAGCAGGAGCGTGAACGAGAGGACATATGAGGGGATGACTTTGAAGTCGATGCCTGTTCCGTGGGTTGCGGTGGTCACGACACCGGCAATGCTCTGCTCCGAGATGGAGCCCAGGTTGGACATGGCGAGACCGTGAGTGGCGAGGTGTTCATGGAGAGCGGTGAGGGACATGCCGCTCTGTACGACGACATATTGCTTCTCGACGTTGACCTAGGAGAGAGGGAAATCACGTGAGCACGGAGCATGACGGAGGGGCCAATATTGTGGACTGGGCCAAGTGAGATAAGGCCCCCGATCCCAGGACGATCGCGCACGGTGTAGTAGAGGGTACGACCCACGTGGATGGAGACTAGTAGTAGCGCTCACCTCGAGAAGTCGGTTCAGATTGTCTGTTCGTATCAAGTAGCCGGTCGTGCACGCAAGATCACTGGGACTGTGGCCTGCGCCGGCTGCACGGACAGTGGTGCGGTGTCGTCGGGCAAGCTCAAGCACTAGCTCGCACTCAAAGTCGGTCGTCGGCACAAAGACTCGCGCAGGCGTGCACCGGTGAGTCTTGCCCCAGTTTTCGAACCTGCGTCGTGGGCTGGATGCGGACAGCGTGATGGGGGCAAGCAGGGCAGCGAGGCGGGCGTCGTCGAGCTCGTGGGGGCGAGCACTGGCCATTGCTGGGGGGGCGGGGGTGGGAGGCCATGGCACTCGAAACGTCGTCTTATATGATTAGGGCCTTGAGCTGCTGGTTCTAGATAAATTTGCTGTTTCCTTTGCATATATGCCGGAGAAATGGACATGAGTTCCCTGCAGTTGCTATCTGTGAGCGCGGTGCGAAGAGGGGACCTGGAAAAATTTGAGGAGGCGCATCGAGATCTGATCAGATTGATCAGGGTCCATCGGCCGGGCAGATCACCCACACTTTCCGGTAAAATAATACGTTCTTAAACCCTGATCTATTCCTTTTCAAGCACAATCCTGTTCCAACTCCTAACCTAGCTAAGGAAATCGAACACAACCCGTCCCCACTCCTGTCCGTCGTGCAGCAGCACTCCCCGGACTTCGGCACCTGTATCGCAGCGTCGTTCAGCGAACCTCCTTCACACACTCCACGTTGCCACGTACTGTCCAATTCCAGTCCGAGCTCAAAGTCTATCCAAGCACTCGTGGGTAAGCCAACTCTCGTCTTCGAACACACAACTCGGCCTCACCGGTATAAAATCCCGAGGGATTGGAAGCGTTGGCATGCTGTTGGAATGTAGGCAAGGTCCCGAGATCAACCGTCCACCTGCACAATTCTTGTGTTTCCCCTTCGTCCTGAACCAACATAACGGCATAAGAGCACAGCCCGGGTGTGTTGCAGGGTCACCATTCGGATCCGCTGCAAACGATAGGAACAGATACGTACAGTATATCTCATAAGTCGGTCGCTATCTGACGTATAAAGCACGGCGACAAAGGTTCGGTCCGCTGCTGTCGCGGAGAACTTGCAAAGCTTCGTCTTGACCCTTTGACCCTTGCGCAGAATGGCTCCTGTCGTGCGAACAAAGAGTCAGTCAGTTCTCCGTCCCGCGACTTGGCTCCGGAACATTGTTAACAAAACACATGCCTTTGGCTACTAAATATTGAAGCCTGCGAATCAAACGCGATAATGCAAGGTTAGCTATGACGATCCCCAATCGTTCAAGGGCAAATAAGATCAGAAATGTTCTCGCCTGTTCTCGCATATCGGAACCCCTGCATCATTTTCCCGAATATAGGCCGGCCTCTTTTGCATGTCTTCAGCCTCGGCCGGCAGCTTCACCTACACGATTTTCGGCGAAGAAGACGCCAAAGTCAATAAGCATCTAACCGTGGGAATCGGTTATCCTTCGCACGAACCTTCATGATGTACGACCGAGGAGCAATGACACTCGAAACGAGTGGCCTTCGTGCGAGTCCATACTGCGCTGCACCACGCAACGTGGCAGTATCTGCATCGGAGGGCCGAGCGATCACTCGGATGCGGGATGCGAATCGTTCCTATACGCGACACTCGGCTCAGTCTCTTTTCGACAACCCTCCCCGAGGGAAATTTTGGTGTGTCACCTCCACTTTCTTGAACAGATAGTCGCTACCAGAGAATCCACCGACGAGCAACAGGGCGTCGATCTGCTGGTTCACTTTCTTCGATTGGTCTTCTATCAGATTCAGGACCTCAAAAACGTAATCGCGTATAGCTTAATATTTGTGCCTCGCCACCAAATACGCTCCAAGCTCACCTGATGGACAACTGGATCGAACACCTCTCTTCGCAGCAAATTCCCCGGTATCGCCAAATCGCCGTTGACGAGGCCCACGCTAGGATCGTCCGGGTCTATCTTGCGGGATGAGAAGGAAGAAGCAAAATTAGGATAAGACACCGGTTGACCTTCGGGATTGAAGCAAGTGAAAATAAACATCTGATCGTCATCACTCTCCCCCTTATAGTTGAGCTTGTCCGTCTCACTGAAAGCCTGTCGGAGTTCCCTTTCAACGGGTTCTGAGCGGCAAACAAGACGCGTCCTACATGCATAAAATTGGCGAGACTGGTAGGGTCTAGATGAGCCGGATGATCGGCCAACAATGTCCCCACGAGTTCGCGGAATCGCATGTCCCTGGCCAAGAGGGTAAGCGATTAATGGAGCTGCATTTGTTTCCTAGGACGAACAAGAAAATAGATCCGCAATTTGCGCCACTTCTTGCACAAATTTCCGCGATTTCAAGATTTTGCAGTTGACCAAGAACTTTGTACACGGCAAGATCGACAGTACCACCTCCAGCATCGCATATCATGAAATTCTAGCGACGTCACGCCAAGGAAATATCGTTAGGTCTCATGGTCGTGGAGTCGAGGAAATTGTGGCGTACCTGCGAAGGTTTGAGCTGGTGCAAGCCAGTCAAATGAGCACAGTGTACTGCCGCAGCCTCGGGTTCACTGAGAAGAAGAAAATTTTCAGATACATTGCTCCGAGACTCGAAAGGATAGATGGTACTGACGTAATGATTCGTAATCTGTCCCTCCAATTTCGATCATAAGCTTGGGAAGACTGCACAAGACCGGCGTTAATGGCAGCATCCCGCATCATACTGCAACCCGCAGCATCCCAGGCAGCAGGAACAGTCAACCACACGTCGGCGGAATCTGCGAAAGTACGGACATCCAGCTTAGACGAGTATGAGAATTCGCGACGTATGGAGACGCACCCAGATCAGCAACAGCGCCTATTTCTCGCGAGATCTGCTCCTTCGCGTACTCCCAAAGATGAGAAAGGAAGTCGATGATCAAATCTATGGCTCGTTTGCCGGGCTAAAACAGGGACAGGCCGTCAGGTCGAAGCCCTTTGCAAATTCACCGCTCTTGTATTTTAAAATAGTATTTACCGGTAAGGGTGGCAGACGAGGGTCGACAGATCCATCCCGAAGAGAATTTGGTTCCAAGTAAAGCTTGAACTGAAGCGCAGCAACGGGGATCGTGTTAGTATGCGACGCCGCGACGGAATACAAGAACATTGTTCGTACCCATTCACAGCGGATAGTACCCGGTATGGGACCTAAGTTCTTGGCTTCCAGACCCCACGCCAGAACCCTTCCCTGGTCATCATAAAGTAAACATGTAGGAATTTTTCTGAAGTTTTCCTGTGAACCGGGCCAGTTCAATATCTGCTGCACACGGCCTCCAGCGAAGCGAGATGAGCCATAAGCAACACCCGACATAGTTGTTCCGAAATCAACGCTTATTGTCATCTTTCCGTCATCAGCCATAGCGATACCCTTAGCGAAGCTAGGGGCAGAAGTGGTGGTTCTCTGAACGGACAGGATACCCTGTTCTGATGTGGAATTTGCAGTGTGATATACTGGCATAGGGCGAACAACATCCATACCGGCGTTATATGAATGATTGCTCAATGTTGAAGGTGGGGGAGGAGAAGTAGGGCCATTATATCCAAAGGTGTTGCGGGGCGTAGCATATTCAGAAGGCATGGGAGGAGGCTGTCCGTTTAAAGCACCGTTGAACTGGCCATTTACTGGACTGGTCGATTGTCCCGGAAATCCGGGATGCATATTGGCGGGTGAAGGTGCATGATAAGGAGAAGCTTGTCGATAGTCATAGGGGTTAGCTTGATGTGCTGGAGGTGGGGGAGATGGCATGGCAGGTGTTCCTAGAGGCTTCTCTTGCCATGAGAGCGGTGGGTTAGGCGATGGTTGCGTTGTGGTCGTAAAAGGCGTGACTTGGTGAGACTGTCTGTTAGTTGGGCCGCTAGGGTCGCGGGGGGAGCCACAGCAAGACATGGTGGCAGCTTGAGAGTAACACCAAAATATCCGCCGTGGGCGGCGGCGTCCAGACAGCTTCACCGCCTCCACAGGCCCGCTATCTCGGTAACTTCCGGCCGTTTGATGACCATCGGATTTAAGGCACATTTTGTGCAGAATGGTCGAATTGTTATGTCTTGGAAGTCGAGGAGAGGAAAATTGTCGTAGGCAAAGGGCAACGTTCTCGAAATAACAGATGCGCAGACAGGAGGCTGCACCACCACCGATGAAGGCGCTGACAGTTAATTTCACTTCGATGGCATGTTCTGCCGTGACAAGGCCGGTTTTGAAAGCGATTCAGAGCGACAAAGCACAAAAATACACATACTATGATACAAAAAATAGCTTCAATCATCCTTGGCCGTCATTCCAATTCGGGTCCATCCCAGGGCCACCAGGGCCACGCCATGCTCCTCCGCCCATGCCCATATTGCCCATCATACCCATATTACCCATCGGCGGCATATTCCCTCCCATCATCATGTTGGGCATCATGCCTTCCGCCCCCCACATACCATTGTTATTAGGAAAACCCATATTAGGTGACATACCATGAGGCATCCCGAACGCCATGTCCGCACCTCCCATCCACATGCCGGGCTGTGGCATCGGTCCATTAAAGGTGTTCATCCCGCCTTCAAACTGATATCCCATATTCGGCATTCCCATGTTCATCATACCCATATTCATGCCATTCATAGACATCGGCATTGGAACAGGCATTGCCATCGGCATACCCATCATCTGCTGCATTCGAGGAGGTTGGCTGAAGACTGGCTGCATAACGGGCATGTTTTGATTCATAGGAAGGTTGTTTTGAGGTTGAGCGCTTTGGTGGTTATTCGAGTTGCCTTGGCGAACAGGAGACTTAGGCCGCAGCGCTTCAATCTCTGTTGAAGCGATGAGAAATCGATGACGAAGCATTCCGGGATCTACAGGACTTGCCTGGTGCCATCGGAACAACGAATTTTCCACCTTCCTGTTTCACCTCGCTCTCCCACTTCTCCTTGTCCCAAGGAAGGGCACCGGAAGTCTGTGGGCTTTCGAGCGAGGTATCAAAGTCTCCCACGGTCACCCAACCTCGTCTCAGAGAATGATGACGACCATAGAGTTCGAGCCGTCGTGTACCGAGGCAGAAGTTTTCTATGAGCGTATACATCTCAGGCGGCTTTCTAGTGGGATCTTGGGAGTTACGGGGGAAAATTAACAATACCGCCGGACCAAGGAAACGGGCCATACCTGCTGGGTCTCCTTCCCAAACAATCACGTCTGTGTCTGCGAAAAAAGACATAAAGTTAACATGGAGGGTCGCATGTGCTCATTTATCCTACCTATATTGCAATGCGCGAACCAGCTATCTGTTGACCTTCGAACCGTGCCCCGAATGCCCATCAGGCAGTGTTGTTTCGTGCGAGTCAGCAGGGACGTCGTGGGAGGATCAGACTAGATATGAAGTGGACTTGAGAATGATGATATTAATTGATCGAGGCTTCGAGGCTCACTCCTGGTCCTCGATTACTGGTCTTGTTGGTCTTCACCCAGACGACATCTTCACATCTTCGATAGCCCCATTTTGCGAGTGTTTCTCTTCCTTTCTCCAAGCCATCTCCCGCACCGCTGCCAACCCACAAGAAAATGAAACTCGGATCAGCGGCCAACGCCGGAACTGGTACCTCGAGAAGATTGTCCCAAGTGAATGAGGAGGAAAAGGGGGGATCAATCAGCATGACGTCAAATTTCAACGGATGAAGTGTTGACAGGGATGATAGCGGAAGGAAATAAGGAGCACAAGCTGCACCCTCCACGGCAGCCTTCTTCAAAGCGAGGAGCCGCTGTTGTTTAGGATACCTGAGTGAAGTTTAGTCGCGAGAGACATTTGCAAACTTCCAGCCAATTGTGGATGTTAGGGCTGAGATGACTAACTCCTCAAATCGTTGTTCCAGGTCAGCACCAAGAACCCAGTTTTGGGGCCACTCTCCGCCGTCCACATAACGCTGGGAATAGTCATTTCTGATTGTCTCCTCCTCAGGGACATAGTTACGGTATCTGTGAACACGTGCTCGTTTCGCAGGAGGGAGATCTGGGCGTGAAATTTCTCGCTTGACGACTGCGACAGGCGAAAGCGGAGGAGAGCGTGTCGGGGACTGAGGAGGCGGAATCAAAGGCAATTTCAGGAGATCCTGGGTCAGTTTTGAGCCTAGCTGCTGGAGGAGACGACGGTGCTCTTTCTGAGTGTCCCGCACTCGAGCAGTAAGCTCCTCATGAGCCTGGAGCAATGCATTTGCAGACGAGAGTCGGTCCACACATGGAGAAGCCATGAGACGCGAGCGTCGGAGTTCGAATTCTTATTTCTTGCCGAGCGGGAACGACTCGCTAACGGGCTCACGGCCACGCCACCACGCTCGTCTGCTCCTGGTGTGAACAGTGTCGAGGAGAAGACGGAAACAGGTGACTGCATCCAACATGTGTCTTTCTTCTCGAATGCTCAGGGCGAGAGAAGAAAGTGCGGCTGAGAACCACCGGACGAGGGCATCAGTCGACCGGTCTTCGCTGCGTTCCTGACGACTGCTTTGGTGTCGACAATACCTCCGACGACAAACCAGCTCAACCCTCAAAACCTCGTGTAATGTTACTCTAACCTCGACCGCCGAGGCCCTGCATATTCCCACTGGAGTTTCTTGCTGCAGCTCACCCTCGATCTCGGAACTGCCTCTTATGTTCGCTGCCTTGCGGGTAAGATCGCCACACAAGAAGTGCGCACGTCCTGCCAAGGGGCTTATTTCCTGCCAATTTGTCCGTGCGGGCGAAAATACTCAGAGTCTAGATTCGCTGTCGACGCGGCTTTCGATACGTTGCAAAAACGATCGGTAAAGATTAGCATGACTTGACGCAACGATGGCACACTTCTCCCATGACTCTGCCCGGTGAAATGCTTCCTGCAATCTAGCTTTCGGCCCAGCAACCGTTCAGGTACTTAAAGCCTATTTGGATGCTCTTCCGAGGACAATCCGTAATTTCCACCGTCGTCCAACATTGGGGTCTCTTCCATGGCTCGTTGTGCGTTTGGACATCTACGTCACTGGTCAAAGAAACTGTCGGCGAGGACCTCCGAACTCATGATTGCGGATATGTACCAAAACGTTATATTCTCGATGAACCGGTGTAAATGAAATGTCCTAGAAAAGCTATGCTGTGACAAATCACAAAACTACTGAACATAAGGAGCTGAACCTAAAGAATAATCCCAGTAGGATAAATTAGGGACCAAAAGGCGCTATAGTGATAACTGTTGATGTACATTATCTGAGAAATGCAATCCACATCGACCCGCCAAGCACCCAGCGTTAATCCCAAGCAGCTTCCGCACTCTGCCTCGCAAGCCGCCGAACCTTCTTTCTGTAGCCTTGGGGCACGTGAGATTGGAGACGATAAAAACTCCGAAGGCAAGAACCTACCAGCGAGATCGTTCCTGACCTGCACGGCCGCCTCGACATTTGCCGGGCTGCCGGTGTCAGGATTGTCGGAAGAAAGAAGTGAGATTACACTCAGAAGCTGAAACAATCTTTCAGCCACAAAGCGCAAGATCGGAGCAGATATAAAGAACATACGATGGATTCAACGGTATGTACAGGCAACCAGCGCTCCGATGCCGACTCGTAGCCATATTCGTCATCTTTGGGCTCATGCTGATAAAGAAGAGTAACAGGTTAGAGGTAATGCTACGACGCATACAGGTAGGTTCGTACGAGGATTGATATGCAAACGCCTCCGTCGGGATAGACTGTCATATGGTTGAGTGAGAATTCCAGCTGGCCTCTACCTAAGACTCACTATTAGGATGCCACATTGGCGTAATGAATTTCATCTTTGGTGGCAGTAATGGAAATTCCGTAGGGAAAGACAACCGGGCTTTGAAGAAACCTCCTTCACTGCGCAAGTGCATGAGATATATTCCGCAGTATAAGGAATGCAGACTAACTAGAGAGTGTCGGGCGGCCTAGACGATCAAAGTCAGTGGCCCGATCAGAGTAAGCAAGTATGAAATAGTACCCGATCAGCATGACTTCCCATTCCAGGATGTTATCGTCGTCAACCAAGCCTATAGAGACGAGCACGATCAAAATCGGAGAGCGAGCAAAGCCACCACTCGAATGAGCTCACCGGCAGAGATGCCTTCGACAGGACGTTTCTGTAGCTCCATAAGCTGACGCTTAAGGATGATATTAGACTGAGTGCTCGAACTCTGAGCTTTGGACATTGTCAAAGATGAAATCGACGCGAAGAGTTGGATGTAGATGAGAGTAGAAGGAAAGCCTCAACGGAGGACAGCGGGCGTCTGCGCAACCCTTTCTCCTCGTCGCGGACTTACCGGAGATCGATTATTTTTGCGTCTTCTCGTTCAGATCTCAGACTTGACTCGGCCTTTCTCGACGTTGTGTGCAGCTTCGACCGTTTTCTCAGCGTGAGCTTTGTCAGGGATGGCGGGTCATCATGAGGATGCAATGGAGACCGAGGACTGGGCACAGGCAGGCCAATATCATGGTCTCGGGTTGAACGATCCTATACCCACTGTCGAGGTACGATACTCGTTCTTATTCTCACAGACTGAGCTCAGTACTTGAGCAGGACAAATGGTTGCTTTTGCCAGCTTTTTTGAAAGTGAAGGGTTTGGTCAAGCAGCACATTGACTCCTTCAACCACTTCGTAGACGTGGACCTACAGAAGATCCTCAAAGCTAACAATAAAATCACCTCGGACGTCGACCCTCGTTTCTGGCTCAAATACACGGATATCAGAGTTGGCTCTCCAGACCGCACAGACAAAGAAGCCGTTGATAAATCCATCACGCCGCAAGAATGTCGACTTCGAGATATGACATACAGCGCCCCGATCTACGTTACCATCCAATACACGCGCGGGAAGCAGATTGTCAAAAAGCCCAACATCGTTATTGGTAGGATACCCATCATGTTGAGGAGCAACAAGTGTATCTTAACCGGAAAGAACGAGGCTCAGCTCGCCAGGATGACGGAGTGTCCTCTGGATCCCGGAGGCTATTTCGTCGTGAAAGGCACGGAGAAGGTCATTCTGGTCCAGGAGCAGCTCAGCAAAAATCGTATTATCGTGGAGACCGACGCAACCAAAGGGACAGTGCTGGCCTCGTGTACGTCTTCCACACAAAACGGTCTCAAAACCAAAACATACGTGGCTACGAAAAAGGGGAAAATATACTTGCGGCACAACTCGATCCACGAAGACGTCCCTATCGTGATTGCACTCAAAGCCCTTGGCATACAATCCGATAAAGAGATCCTCCTCCTGACTGCTGGTTCCACCGAAGCATATAAGTCGGCTTTCTCTCCTAACCTCGAGGACGCGGCAAAGCTGGGAGTATATACCCAGCAACAGGCATTGGAGTACATTGGCACTCGTGTCAAAGTCAATCGGCGTCTTATGGGTCCAAAGCGACCCGAGTGGGAAGAGGCCCTGGAAGCCTTAGCTACCATCGTTCTGGCACACGTCCCCGTCGAGAAGATGTATTTCAGGCCCAAAGCTCTATATCTTGCGACCATGACTCGCAGAGTCTTGATGGCTATGGATGATGAGAAACTTGTGGACGACCGCGATTATGTGGGGAATAAACGACTCGAATTGTTGGTGCATCTTTTTCGCTCTGGAATGAAACTGATCGTACCATGGTTGTACAGGGCCGGACAACTCCTCGCTTTATTGTTCGAAGATTTGTTTAAGCGCTTCAACACAGATCTCAAAGGTTCGATCGACAAAGTCCTAAAGAAGCCCTCGAGAACCAATGAGTTTGACGCATATACAACATTCAAGTTCCAGACAGATCACATTACTGCTGGCTTTGTTCGTGCCATCTCAACCGGAAATTGGTCATTGAAGCGTTTCAAGATGGAGCGCGCTGGCGTCACCCACGTTCTTAGTCGTCTGAGTTTCATCTCGGCTTTGGGCATGATGACTCGAATTTCTTCACAATTCGAGAAGACTCGGAAAGTCAGTGGACCTCGTGCCCTCCAGCCCAGTCAATGGGGAATGTTGTGTCCTTCAGATACACCCGAAGGAGAGGCGTGTGGTCTCGTGAAGAACCTTGCCCTCATGACTCATATCACTACGGATGTTGAGGAGGAGCCCATTGTTCGATTAGCTTACATGCTCGGAGTTGAAGGTGCGACTTTCACCTGCCATCGGATATCATACTCATGCTGTGTGTAGATATCTGTCTGGCCACTGGCGCAGAGATTTATGCCCCGTCAACTTTTGTGGTCAACGTAAATGGATCTATCATCGGATTAACCCGGTTTCCTACGCGTTTCGTCGCGAACTTCCGTCGATTGCGTCGAGCAAGACGCTTCAGCGAATTCGTCAGCGTCTATGTAAATCACCATCATCGAGCTGTACATATTGCGAGCGACGGCGGCCGTATTTGTCGGCCAATGATCATCGTGGAGAATGAGAAACCCCGGGTCACGAGTGACCACATTATAGTGAGCATGACCAGCGATCGTGTGCTTTCCTTTCTGATCTTTCATCCAGATGTTGAAGAAAGGAGAGTACGTCTTTGACGACTTCCTTCGCATGGGCCTGGTCGAATATCTGGATGTGAACGAAGAGAACGATGCTCTTATCGCTCTCTACGAATCCAATATCGTCCCTGGCACTACTCACCTTGAGATTGAACCCTTCACGATCCTTGGGGCCGTCGCTGGTCTCATTCCCTATCCTCACCATAACCAATCACCGCGTAACACCTATCAATGCGCTATGGGTAAACAGGCGATCGGGGCTATCGCCTATAACCAGCTCAATCGTATTGATACTCTTTTATACCTACTTGTATATCCGCAACAGCCCATGGTCAAGACTAAGACTATCGAGCTGATCGGATACGACAAACTACCTGCGGGCCAAAATGCCACCGTCGCGGTTATGAGTTACTCAGGTTATGATATTGAAGACGCCTTGATTCTGAACAAAGTCAGTCGGATTATTTAATATAGCAAGGTCTTCTCTGACTCTCCGTTGTCGATAGGCGAGCTTGGATCGTGCCTACGGTCGATGCCAAGTTTTACGGAAGTTCTCTACCTTGATACGAACGTACCCTAACGGAACGTATGTGCACCTCATGCATCCTACTGCTCTCATTCTCATCGACGGATTAGGTTCGATCGACTAGCAGATGCCCCGGTGGACGAACAGGGAAACACTCAGAAGAAATACGACATCATCCAGGCTGACGGTTTAGCGGGAGTAGGGGAGCGAGTTGACCCGGGCGATGTCTATATCAACAAACAAACGCCGACAAACGCTGCAGACAACTCTCCCACTGGTCAAGGCGCCGCACCGTACAGGAATACTCATATGAGTTACAAATCCCCCATACCTGGCTACATCGATAAGATGATGATCACAGGAACGGAGGACGCGCTTCTCATCAAAGCGCTCATTCGTCAAACGCGTAGGCCAGAGCTGGGTGACAAGTTTTCTTCCAGACACGGGCAGAAGGGTGTTTGCGGTCTCATTGTCAATCAAGAGGACCTACCTTTCAACGATCAGGGAATTGTGCCAGGTAAGTGCTTGCTTCGATAGTGCTTGCGTCATTCTCATCTTTGTCAGATACCATCATGAACCCTCACGGTTTCCCGTCCCGTATGACGGTGGGGAAAATGATAGAGTTGCTAGCAGGCAAAGTGCGTCTGTCAATTTGTCCTTATGCGCTGTCTCATAAGAACTCTTTGAAAGGCTGGTGTGCTAAGTGGGAAGCTTCAATACGGAACAGCATTTGGTGGCTCCAAGGTCGAAGACATGTCGCGAATTCTTATCGAAAACGGCTTCAGCTACTCCGGCAAGGACATGTTGACCAGCGGCATCACCGGCGAACCACTTGAAGCATATGTCTATTTTGGTCCAATATATTATCAGAAACTTAGTCAGTCTTTGCATTTCTCCGATCGGTACTGTATTGAACAATTTCGCAGAGCACATGGTCATGGATAAGATGCATGCTCGCGCAAGGTCAGATCCTACAGTCTGCTGATCTGCATGAAAATAACACGATTTATAGAGGGCCACGTGCTACTTTGACTCGCCAGCCTACCGAGGGTCGTTCTCGCGAAGGTGGTCTCCGACTTGGAGAGATGGAACGCGATTGTCTGATCGGTTATGGAGCCACACAACTCCTCCTGGAACGTCTAATGATTTCCTCAGACAAGTTTGAGGTCAACGCTTGTCAGAAATGCGGACTGATGGGCTATAATGGATGGTGTCCATATTGCAAGAGCTCGAAAAACGTAGCGCAGTTGTCCATTCCTTATGCTGCTAAGCTATTATTCCAAGAGGTGTGTCCTTCCGCTTGCCTGTACTTCCGCCTTCTGATGAGTCGCAGTTGATGGCCATGAATGTGATACCACGTTTGATTCTTGATGACGCATAAGACCGTCAAAGATGCATCAGGAAATTACACGGCGAATCTGGTTTCGACTGGCTATTCCCTGATGTGTCATGCCATATCATTAATCACATTATTTACTTCCTCTGTACTTCCTCTCCTCGCCATTATGTAGCATTACCCCCAATAAAGATTGTATAATATATTACATGTATTATAATGCAAGCAAGAAAGCAAAATACTCGGCTAGATCTCATCCGGATAATCCAATTTGAGAAGAATCTCTCGTTGTTCTTGTGGTGTCCGATTGATACTGCAGGGGGGAGGGTTATCTCAAGCCATCAGAACGATGACACAACTTACAAATCGGCTGCAAACTTATCCAAATCCTCTTTTTCTTTGATATAACCCAGCGCAATCAGAGCATGTTGGCGAACATATAATCTGAACTGATGTGTCAGGGTCTGTCAATGCGTATCAGGACCCTCATACACTAACCTAGAGCGTGGGGACAGTGGAGCTTGGGTTTTGTGGTGTTTCCTCTGGAGAAGAATTAGCAAACATTCGAGTTGTCAGGTTCATTGGAACGGACCTTGGGAGGCCAGGCTGGCTTAGGAGGGCTCTGCGAATTCTGAGATGCTTCCTGACTTTGGGCAGTCTTCTTGCGAATATTTTCGGAGCGACGTCGACGTTTGCGCTCCTGAAATCTGTCATCACTAGCCGCAAGAATCGAAGGTACAGGAAAGGGACCTTGATCGCAACCTCGGTGAGTTGATCCTCGACGTTTGTCGGTTTGAGGACATCGTCATTGATGTGCATATATCCAGCGCCATGGGAAGCCAGAATAGTGGCGATAGCGTCTGATGGTTTGGTATCCTCTTGATCTTCTGCATGATTTGTAGAGGATGAGTATTTCGTCGTATTGGGGAGAAAGCGAAGAGCACACCTTCGGCGAACAGGAAGCTCTTCAGACCTTTAATGTCATCCGCAGCTACCGCATCAACTTTCCCAGTGTTTGCAGCCAATTCTTCGGATGGAATCCCGGACAGGACCGAACCATCGAAGTGTGCGAGTGCCCAATTCAACTGATCGCGGTTGGCTTTCTCGATCTGCAAATTCTTGATGAATTACCCATGTCTAGGGAGGGAGGAGAGACGGACAGTCATTTTCGTGGCATAGCTATCTTCGTTCAGAGTGAATAGATTCTTTAAGCCAAACAAATCGCCCTCCTGCGAAAGGTTAGAAACGACTATACACTCAGACGATGGTCCCACCTTGCCCTTTTGGCCCTGGATGCCCACAAAATACCTGACGCACGTTTGAGGCGGGGTCACGTTTCACGATTAGCAGCATACCTTGTTTGAGCGCTGGCCTCATATCCGATAGCCATTTGCTGCTGCTTGTATATTTGACGTCGATAAATATGTTCCTCGAGACTACCGGCGGCAAGGAGTCGATAGACTGAGACATCCCGACGTTGGCCGATGCGGAAAGCTCTGGAGTAGAAAGCATTAGACAATCAATTGTAGAGGTGGCCTCGATCACGTCACCTATCAATCGCTTGCAGGTCATGAGCCGGATCTTCAGATCCAATCAGCTCGGGCTAAGAAGAGTCTTTACGGGCAACTTACTCCAGTTTGGATCTGACATGAACAATTGTTAATCGGGTGTAGATATTGTGGAAAGCTGTCCTCATACCAAATATGACGACTTTGTTAGCGGCGGTTAAATTCAACCCTGTCCCTCCAGCCAACGTGGAGATAACGAAGAGAAAGACGTCAGGGTCGTTGCTAAATTCGTCAATGATGGGCATCCCTATCCCTGAGTGAATAACTAAGTAGTGGCGCCATGGAATCACCTACTATCGGATTGTTTGGTGCTCCCGTCGAGTGTTCGGTAATTGTAACCTGAGGAACAGCGTTAGCTCGATGACAAGAAATGGTTAGGAATCCTTGCACCTTCGCGTGAGAGATGGTACTTTAACATCTCAATTAACTTCACTGATCGGGTAAACACGAGAACTTTATTTCCTTGCTCCCTTCTCCACGTTTGCAAGAGCGTGTTGAGGACCTGTGAATTGTCAATCATGGGCGGTAAAGGGCGCAGTGTAATGAATCGCGTACAGCCCACTTTCCACATAAATTTGGATCGAAGATCGCCAAACCGTATGACGGGGCGCCGTCAGGAAATGCAATATTTGCCAGTTCGCGATTTCGGGTAGCTTGTCCTTGATTATCAGAAGGTGCTGTTCTATATTGGAGTCGAGTGTCCTATCTAGAAATGATAATTGCATACAAGGGAGGATAAGTACAAGATGATTCGAAATCTATTGAAAGAATGTCAGCTGTTGTCACCGTTTGAATACGAGAATCAGCAACCTTCATGAACACACTAATGTATTTCAGCGCTTCGCCTTGCTCCACAGGGTGATGGCATGATGATCGCCTAAATATTCAACAATAAGAAGTCAACGTTGTGAAGTGAAGGCTTTGAATGAATGACGCACTTTTTACGGCTACCGCATTCGCAGAGGTCTTGGGCAAGAATCATGTTTTGAACGGACTGCAAAGAGAGGAAGCGCTTGTATGCTTCTGACTGAGCATTTGTTAGACGACAGAACACGACCTCATGGGATTTGCCGGGAAGCTGAAGAAGTATCAATAAGAGCAACGATTGAGGAAGAAAACGATAAGCACCTGGTCTGCAATCAACGCCTTCGTTCTAAACGGACCAAAGTTTAGATGATAAGACGAAGACATTGCAATACGTGAATACCTCCGCAAAAAGAAGTAGGGTAACAAATTCTTCACAAGTCGAAGTGCCAGTCGCTGTGATTCCCTATCAGTAAGAAAGTCGCTGGGAGCCCCGACACATACTCTTGCGACAGCGAGCTGCTCAGTGGTAGCTTTCTGCGACTGTCCGGTGGTCAGAGGTCGAGTCACGCATTTCCTCCATTGGTCCATCGTTCCCAGCCGTTCGGGATTTGACCAATCAAGTAAGGTCCATAGTTCGGCGTAGTCATTCTGAATCGCGGTACCCTAGGTATCAGTTGTGAAGATGAGTTGTGGCGTTGAAGAAGACAATATATTATACATACGGTGAGACCGAAGCGGATAACGCATTCAAACTGATTGAACGCTTGTGTAGTTTGTGATCGAGGATTTTTAATTCTATGTGCCTCGTCGACGAATATGCAGGAGAAAGGCAGAGTGTCCAGCCTTTCAATGTCGGAACGAGCTATCTCGAACGAGGTTAAAACTAAGTATACGGAGACTGTGTGAAAAGGTGGATCCGAACTGAGATGTTTCACACTCACGCACGTCAAGTCTTCCCAACTTGAAATCATGAAGAACTTCATCCCGCTCTGAACCTGTATACATGCCCACTTCGAAGTAACCCCACTACAACATCTCAGCCGATAGTCGCGGCAACGAGAAGAATGCACTGACCGTCTGAAACTCTCGCTCCCAATTGTGGACAACTGTGGCAGGCGCAACGATTAAACAGGTCGGCCATATGTCATTAGGAGGCGGAAGATTCTCTCTCCAGTCCTTCTGGTCTTGTAGCTTTTTGACATATTTATATCGCCGTTGCTCGTCGCGTTTGTCGCCAATTTTCTTCATGATGGCAGACAAGAATGAGATGACCTGGATGGTTTTGCCTTTATACATATCAATGAACAAACTCTCAGAAAAAGGAGATGGAAAAGTACCCAATCCCATGTCGTCGCCCAACACGCCACCGCGGCCTTCCTTGTAACGATCATATAAGAATTTCACGCCCTCTCTTTGATAATCTCGCAAATATCGATTGATAGATTCAGTGACTTGTATGCCTTGTTCTTCATTGAGGACGAACGGCCCAATTGTAGATTGATGCGGCGTCACGGGAAAATTGGGACGGGGGCTGAAATTCTGTAGCATACATGACTTAGATTTTTGATCAGGAGCGAGTTGATAAAGTCAAGTACCTGATCTACGCGCGGGATAGTGGTTCCGTCTTCCTCTTCTTCTTCCGTTGACGACTCAGTCGCGCTCTCTTTGGCTTGCTCCAGTAAAGTATCTTGTTCAGGGTCAGATTCTGTGTGAGAGCTATGGTCCATAGCGGGGGGCGGATCTGAAATGCGTCGTCAACGATTGTACGGATAAGGTTCGAGCTACGTACTGGTGCTGGCCTCCACTTTCTGCCGTTTGATCGACCTCGAAGGCGTGCTGCTTGATCGTCGTTTGAGGGAATGTTCACGTTCTAATGGTTCGGTATCAGGGACAAGTAAGAAACGAAGAACAGCTATATCATTCTAACATACCTGACCCAGAGCTAGAGAAGATATTGCGGTTTGCCTTCACTACCCTAACGGGTGTACCTAGAGAGGCTCGAGAGCGGGACTTTTGGCTCAATTCTTCGGGGGCGTTCTCTTCTTCAGATTCTCCGGCTTCTTCATCTTTAGGAGGCTCGTCTTCTTCAGAAGTAGAAAGTAGATCGAGGTCAGAGCCTTAAGAGTGGCACAGTCTCAGTCCAGTTCCGCATCACGACATAGACGAGTCAAACCTAGATATTCTGCCAGCGGATTGTTATAACGGGAACCGCTTGCTTTGCCTCTTCCTCGAATGCGACCTTTGACGATGCCCCAGATAAATCAATGCACCAATATTTGCCGGATTGAGACATACCTTTCACTTTGGACCTTGGCTTCGGCAAGGCTTCATATTCTGAACCAGAGTCTGGGTCTTCTTTCCGTGGCCTCCCTCTTTTTCTAGACTTGAGGGATGTTTGGGACTTTCGTGGCTTCTTCTCGTAAACATAAACTGCACCATTGACGAAGTCACTATCTTCACTTGACATTTGACGCGTCAAAGGTATTTTTTGCCGCTTCTGAGGCCACCAGAGACTGTATTCTTAGAGTGAATAATACGAAAGCTTGTGCCAGATGATCATTTTACTGCAGCCACGCGAGGGCGGAGAGCAACTTGACTGACTCGTGATCGGAAGACGGGGCCGGCACCTACAGTAGTGACCACCCGCGTCCTTTCACAATCGAATTTCAAGCTCACCCGTGGCACTTTCCGACCCCTCTTTCCTAGCGGCATGGGGATGGTGCAACTTGTCAATTACTCTCGCCTTTTACTAGAGTAATCCGTGTTCCGTCCCTGCCCTACTTGCCGCATGCCAATTTTTCAGCTCTCAGCTTGATCCTGAGTTTGTTTCTTCTTTTGCTTTTTGGCATCTTATTCTTTTGACCCATCCAAACTTGTTCAAGTGTGCTATCGGCATGTAACAGGTTGTCTGCTAACCCTCTAGTATTTTAAAATCATTATAATTATCGTAGATAGTATAATTTTCCGTGTCGAACATGAGCTGATGTCGTAGCAGGACTCATGTAGCAATGAACTAACGTTGAGATATTAAGGTCACGACTTTTTACTGAGCTCCTCCATCTCTCTTCTTTCTTTTCGCCTTTTCACATCCCAGTTGTAGACCCTTGCCGTGTTGACCTCCATTACGGTTACCTGTTCGCGAAGAAACTCAAGATCCTCGATCGCATTTGACAACGCTTGCTGAGCCGATTTCAGTTTCCCGCTCAAGAGTTCAATAGCACTGTCATGGGTGTACGATAACATAGTATTGGCCTGGAAAAAAGGCTATGATTCGAGGGCGGTCGGCTGAGAGAGAGAACATACATACCCCTAGCCATAAGTAAACCGTGTCGGTATCCTCAAGTTCAGCATGCGCGTAGAGGGTATCATTCAGTTCAAATGTCGTCGTCAGTGATTTCTTGGGTGCGTCGCTGTCAAGATCATCTTCCAGATCGTCCTCATCTTCGTCCTCATCGGCTTTTTGCTTGCCGTCCTGGAAGGAAGTCAGGATGAGATGACGCTACACAACCCAACACGCACTCTTCGTTCCTTCAAGAACTCGACCATTGCCAGCGTCTTCTTGATGTCAGGGATTTTCTCCTCCAAGCCCTTTCGTCTTTGAGTTAGATTATTCTCCATGTATCGGTACTTTCTGCCAAAAACCGCATTAGCCAAGTCTAGTCAAAGTCTTTAGAACGGGGCACGTACGCTATAGCTTCCTGAAATTGCCGTAAGGAGCTCTCCACTTCGACGTCAGGTCCACCAACATGTTCTTCGACGTTTGTCTAAGAGAAGACGATGAATGGTGTCTTGGGCAAGGCTGAACAAAAATCGTACTATGAACGGAGCGTGAGGTATTCCTCTTGGGTTTATGGGCACATTCGGAGCCTTTCGTTCTGTAGCCATTGCAGTAGATCAAATAGATTGCTGAATTCCTCTAAGGTCGGAGGCGGAAGTATTTCTGCCGCTGAGTTCAGAAAGCGCTTGGAGGCGGACTTTAAATTCTCATCACATCCATTTTCCGATGTAAGTTTTCTTCCAACCACCACCATCTCCCTTCTCACTTTTCTATCGTTTCACTCCTTTCAGGTCGCGCATTCTAGTCAAGAATCTTCCTCATTATGTTACCGCGCCTGAATTTCGTACACATTTCTCCACGACGTCTGCCAAAGATCGTCCGTTGACCGTCACCGATGCAAAAATAATGTCAAAGCGCGATGGAACGTCTAGACTGTTTGGTTTCATTGGCTACAAGACCGACGAAGAAGCACAAAAAGCCAAGGCTTGGTTCGATGGTAGTTACTTCGGTACATCGAGGGTCAAAGTCGAGGTCGTCGACGTAAGTTTTTTTTTACCCAACTTTTCCGGCTCCGTTTCTAATTCTCTTCTCATATCTAGGGGACTAAGAATGCACCAGCTGCAAGACCCGCTAAGAAGCGTCGCGTCGATGAGTCAACGGCCTCTACGACAAAGAGTTCAAACGATGTCGACAACACCGAGAAACCCACCGAACAGACTGACAAGCCTGCTCTTTCTAAATTCATGGACGTCATGAAACCTCGTAATAACCTCCAAACGTGGGCCAACGAAGACCTCGGCTCACATCTCCCCACCGCTGCTTCGGATGCTATTCCCATCGTCGCCCAGCCCGAAGAGACACCCGTTGAGGAAAACAATGAAGGCCTCTCTGACTTGGAGTGGATGAAGCGCCGTATGCAGCAGGGCATGTCATCTGTTGTCGAAGAGAAGGCTTTTGAGCAGTCTGACGACGAGGAAGACGGTGTTAAGGTATGTACTTCGACTTGCTTCGCAGCTAGTCTATCTGATAGATGTGTCTAGGCTTCCAATCCTCCGCTGTTCGAGTCCAAGGTCGACGAAGTGGCTCCCGATCAAACGAAGCAGACCATTCTGGAAACAGGGAGATTATTCATTCGCAATCTTCCCTTCTCCACGACGGCGGACGAGTTGGAGCAGCAATTCTCTTCGTTTGGAGAGATCAGTCAGGTGATTATCTGTTCTATGTCTTTAAGTCCCCTTCTCGGGCTCCCCTTTCGGATGACCAAAACATTGCACCATCATCAGACCCTTGGGGAATGTTGATTAAACAGCCATAAATCAGAAACGCTACACTGATCTTTTTCTTTGCCATTCTGTTTTTTATGACATCTATGTGCTAACTCGTGCTTTCCTCCTAGGTAAAGCTCATTCATTCTCGAAAGTCTCGCTACGGGGAGTCAGCGGCGTGCTATATGATGACAAAATATTTAGGGACAGCTGACACTCAGGTGGATGCTGATCCTCTGGGAAATCCGATAGTAGAAATTTAACTGATATAGCGTGCCGCTCTCCCTTTTCTCATCATGCTCTCTATTTCCCTTCTCATCGTTTCGTCTTCCAGGTACACTTTCCACTCAGTGCCGAGCACACGCCGAAAGGCATCGCCTTTGTCACTTTCAGACAGCCTTCAGCTGCTCTTGCTGCGTACGAATCCCTCGACGGAACGACCTTCCAGGGACGTTTGTTGCACATCATCGCCGCTATCGATCGACGAGCAAAGGCCGACGACCATTTAGATCCTAAAAAGAGTATCAAGGATCAGAAGTTGGACTCGCGCAAGAAAGGTGCTCTGAAGGAGTCTGGAGCCCGGTGGGAGTGGGGCATGCTCTTTATGAATGTTCGTCGTTGTCTCAATGCACTTTGCCTCTGCTAAACGAACTGGTTAGGCGGACGCTGTTGCATCTTCAATTGCAGATCGGTTGTCAATATCGAAGGCCGATATTCTCAATTCCGACAGCGATGCGACCAATCCTGCCGTGAAGCTAGCTCTCGCCGAAACCCACATCATACAAGAAACCCGTGACTATCTTGCGTCGCAGGGAGTCCACATTGCTTCCTTCAGCGAGAAGGTCAAGAAGTCCGACACTGCCCTTCTCGTCAAGAACATCCCATACGGAACTGACGCGTCTACACTGCGAGAGATGTTCGGTGCGCAGGGAGAGATCATGCGACTGATCATCCCTCCCGCGGGCACCATCGCTGTCATCGAGTACACCCATCCCGCTGAGGCTCAGCAGGCGTTCAAGAAGTTGGCTTATCGACGCCTGGGCAGTTCTATCCTCTATCTTGAGCGAGCCCCCGGAAATGTCTTCATCAATCCCACTCCTGTCGATGCCGCTCCCCAGCCCACTCCCAAGGCTCCCGTCATTTCTTCCGCCGTCGCGCCTATCACCATTCCCGAAGATCAGCAGGCTGCTTCACTCGCCGAAGGCAAAACATTATTCATCAAGAACCTTGCCTTCTCTACTACATCTGAACGTCTCACTTCAGTCTTCCGTCACCTTCCGGGCTTCGTCTTTGCGCGTGTTCAAACCAAGCCAGATCCCAAGCGTCCAGATTCGGATGCTCGTCTCAGCATGGGATACGGATTTGTTGGCTTTGATACTACGGAGTCGGCGAAGAAAGGGTTGCAGAGTACACAAGGATTCGTCCTCGACGGGCATGCCCTCTCTGTTAAGTTTGCGGGACGGGGTGCAGAGGAAGAAAAGAAGGGCGTTCCTAAGAGTCAGACGACGAAGATGATTGTGAAGAACGTGCCCTTTGAGGCCTCGAAGAAGGATATTAGGGAGCTCTTCGGGTATGCTACTTCTTTTATGACTCTGTTCACCTACTGATTCCTCTCGAAGTGCGCATGGTCATCTCAAGTCTGTTCGACTACCCAAGAAATTCGACTCGCGGTCGCGCGGATTCGCCTTCTTGGATTTCCTCACCCGACGCGAAGCGGAGAATGCGTACGCTGCACTCAAGCACACGCATTTACTTGGTCGGCATTTGGTCCTTGAATGGGCCGAGGAGACTGAGCAAGACATCGACAAGTTGCGCGAGAAAGTCGGTGTCGGCTTTGGTAATGGTAAGGCATTACCTGGTCGCAAGAGGAAGTTGCAACTCGAGAACGAGGTGGATGGCTTTGATGAAGATTAGAGTTATAATTTTGTCATTACTAGTGGAGATATCGATTAGAATGGCATAACGATCGATAACTAAATTCCCGCCTCTGAGATTAGTGACAAGGCTTGGTCCCCGAAGAAGAGTGCAAGGTAAAACAGGAGACTATCATCATAGGATCCGAGGCATTGCAGTC
Organism: Sistotremastrum niveocremeum HHB9708; assembly: GCA_001630475.1. Taxonomy (NCBI): domain Eukaryota; kingdom Fungi; phylum Basidiomycota; class Agaricomycetes; order Sistotremastrales; family Sistotremastraceae; genus Sertulicium; species Sertulicium niveocremeum. Next base: position 60,926 of record KV419401.1, read on the forward strand.
TGATGCACTGATTATTAAATTGATGACGAGAAGAAAAGGAATGAAAGCACAAAGTCCAGTGAGAGTGTGAATGAAATGCATGCTTGGAACGACAGTGTAGCATTGCTCTTCTTAGCCCAAATGCGAAAACAATAATCAAAAAGAAAGTGAAATAAGATAGATATGAAAGCAGAAATGGTATGCGTTGCTTCTCCACCACGCGTCGGGCTAAGAAGACTCGGAAAAGCAGGTGAAGGATGCTGAAATATGGAGGAGACAATCCAGAAACACCGGACCTGAAAACAAATGCAATGCGGTCAAGTTGTGTACTACGCGGAGCGAAAATATGAACATACTACTATGTTGATTCCTCAGCAGGTGGTTGAGGCCCTTCCTCTTCGATCGCACCATTGCCATTTGAATGTGCTACCTGGCTCAAGTCTTCTACTATCTGTTCTTTCTCCTTCTCGGGTTCAGACCGTGTTTCTGTCGCCTCACTGACGATCTCAGGGTTGGCCTCGGTCTCGGCAGAGGTAGCGCGACTATCATCTTGCAATGGTGTGGGTACAGCAAGTTCATCTACAGCTGCCTCAGGTTGGGTTGCTGTTTGCGCTGGCTCTGCCGCCGATTCAGTCTCGGCCACGGCGGGGTTCGGTGTAAGCTCATCAGCGGCGGGGCCGCCAGGAGCAACGACGACTGCTTCCGTGGGATCTGAGGCAGATGGAACGTCATCGAGAGGGGCCGATACGGCGTCAGGGACAGGTGAGTAATCCTCCTGCACCGGCGCTGCATTCTGGGATGCTTCGGATACTGGCTCAACGAGTGCTGTGTACGACGCTGCCACTTCATCAGCATTTGGGGAATGAGAGACAGGTGCAACTTCCGATACGGCTAGCTCAGCCAATTCCTGAGAGACGGCGGGAGTTTCATCCGACACTAGATCGCGCTCTGAAGGAGGTAAGGTAGAAGCTTCTGCAACAGTTGATGCGTCGGGCAGTTCTGTGCCAGCCGGCACATTTTCAAGAACAGGTGCACTTGCATGACTCTCTGGTCCTTCAGGTGAAGTGGGAACCTCTACCACGGGGAGATCGGAGGCTGCAGGTACATTTTCAGGTGCTGACTCAGAGTCTTGGTCGACGACTACGTTTTGAGCAGTAGTGCTTTCTACCACTGCCGGTTGAGATGGAAGTTCGACCCCGGCTGGGACATTTTCGAGCACCGGTGCCGTCTCAGTCTCAACCTTCGACTCAGCAGCGTCCATATGATCGGCGACCTCAGCAATGACGGGTACCTCTGCCCCTGCGGGAACGTTTTCCAAAACGGGGGCACTGCCAGCGTCGAAGGCAGTTTCTTGAGGCTCCACACTGTCAACGACGGTCGCAACAACAGGAACATCCGCGCCGGCAGGAACGTTCTCCAGGACGGGTGCAGATTCGGGCTCGGGAGGACTGGACGCAATAACAGGAGCTTCCGGAAGAGTGGGTTCCTCAAGAACGGCAACTCCTGCGGGAACATTCTCCAACACTGGTGCAGATTCTTTCTCCTCAGCCGAGGGTATTGCGTTGGGCTTAGGTTCGGGGTCTACTATAGAACTAGAAACTTCCGAGGTAGAGGGAGCGATTTCCGAAGCAGCTGCAGACTCTCGCTCTATCATAGATGACTCGGGGGCAGTGGCCTCCGCCGAGGTCGGGATGTCAACAACGACGACGTCAGTGGCAGAGTTATCCAGAGCAGGTGCAGACTCCATCTCTTCGACAGGAGCTGCCTCAGCAGTTGTGACCTCGACAGCTGAAATTGTTTCGGGCACTTCGGCTTCGGTAGGAGCCTCTACTGAGACAGGAGTCGACTCCATCTGAGCATCAGCGATTTCGACTTCAGAGTGAGCGGCCTCCGTTTCCGTTGACGCTGCGGGGGTGGGTTCTGCAACAATGTCCGTCGTTGTAACCGGCTCGCTTTTGACACCAACATCCGCCACTTCGAGTTCCGAGATGACATTTTCCGGCGAAACTTCCGGTGCCAATGGCAACACGACCCTAGGTTCCTCAACGGGCTGGACGAGTTGTACTATAGGCGCATCGACCTCTGCGATCTCAGCTGGCGCGACCACTGTTCGAGAAGCAGCCAATGTTGTGTCTTCAGCAGGTTCGGGCTCATCTTGATGGAGATCTGCATCCTCGGCCTCGGGCACCTCAGGAACGTTCACAGCAGCGGGGGTATCGTCCACTGGAACTGGGGGAGAGTCAACTACTAGTGCAGGGGACGCACTTGGCGCAACAGCCTCTTCAGAAGACAGCTTCGGCGAAGCAACTTCAACATCCTCGATGGGAGGAAGATACTCTGCTGTCGGGGCTTCGTGAATCATTTCAGGCCGAGCATCAGGGACTGTCACTGGGACTTCCGTAGCCACAACATCCGATTCCGTCGACGATGCCACAGGAGCTGGTACATCAGCCTCGATGGCAGCGGCTGCAGTTTCATCAACCTTTTCGGGAGCGGATGGCTCGGCGACTATGTTCTCGACGGGCTCTGGAGCAGGCACGTCCTCAGCTGTAGGAATAGGAGCTTCAGATTTCTGCTCCTTGTCTTCGGAGTGTCCGTTGACCACAGCGGCAGCTGTAACGCCCAGGCCGATCGCAGCCGTCGCAGTTGCGGTAGCCACAGCCACGGCTGAAGATGAGCTCTCGTGAGTAGTGCCTGCTACGGCCGGTGGTGACATCTTGCCATCCTCTTCCGACAACATCTCGCCCATCTCTCCAATTCTGGGAGACTTTCCTGCATCCTTCTTGGAAGCGCTCATAGTCTTACTGGTCAACGAAGGAGATCCGAAGAAAGGGAATCTTCTCTTGGTAGTGGATGCAACGGAAGGAGATTTTCTAGAGCTGGCGCTGAGTCGACGATCCACAGTCTGCGGTGTCGACGGCACGGGAGTCTCTGGCTCCGCCTTTGGAGTGGGAGGACGAATGGATTGAACGGCTTCGATGACCACCCAACCTAGGGTCTTCTCCTGATAATGAAGAGCGGCCGAAGGCTTCAATTGGCACAGTACGAACTGCGGCCAGTTAGCCGTGATAGGGTCAAGCACTGCGTCAGACCAAAAGTCGATGAAAGCCTCATCGACGGAGACCACAGAGCAAGATTTGACACGTAAGACTTCAGTCGATCGAGGGCTGATCTTTGCTACTGAAGGAGGTCCAGTAGAGACGCTCTGATTTCTCGGGGTCTCTTGACCTCTCTTACTACTAGACTTGCGCGCCGATGGTCGAGGTCTGGGACTTTCTGGTTCGGCATTGATCAAGGTGGAAGCAAGACTGGCACCAATCTTATCGTCAAAGAAGAATCCCGAGTTAGAGAACTTCCCCCAGTCTGAGCCAATATTAGAAGCGGCGGCAGGGGGTGGAGACCTCTGGGTTTCCTCGCTGGCTTTGGGTTGATTTGATGACACTCGCGACAATCCATTAGCGGAGGTAGGCGAAGATGGCTGGGCGTCACCGACAGATAAAGAGCGACGTCTGACGGGAGTAAGTCGTGAAGTGGGAGGAGCGGTGAACATGGTGAGCGTAGGGCTTCTGGGGCCATCCGATCCTGAAGACGCTCTCGAATTCAGCAAAGTGATCGTGTCATCCGCGAAAATCTTCGAGATGTCTGTTTTGGCTTCAGGAACCTTCCCAGTTTCATTCTCTTTGTCTCCGCTCGGTTCCTCGACGGAGGAAGTCTCCTTCTGGAGGCTCTCCCAGAGCGCAGCAAACTCGTCTGAGGCCAAGAGGTTGTTTGCCTTGAGGGCATCCTCCACCAGCTGCAGGATCGAGCGCTTGGACGGCTCAAACCCAGGTAGGCGTTCGATGTCAATGCGAGCAAGCAAGGCATCGTGTGTGCGAGTAGTGAAACGTGGTTTGGGAAGGAAAATTCCGTCGCTCTCCTTGCCATAAGGATAAGCTTGAACCAACTCTGTTAGGCGCTTAGGCATCTTGCCTTGAGCGGTTTGGTCGCTGCATCAAGGTTGAACACTCATGTAAATTTGATGGATTGGATACACATACCGAATATGAGCGAGTAGGATATGCTCAAGAACACGCCCTGCAGTTTCCCACTCATCGTAGAAGGTGGCCCAATTGGACCCTTGAGAGCGATTGCTCAAAAGCCACCAACCTAGAGTTTTGGAGAGCTTGCTCCCAGATATACCATTCGCTTCAGAATGTGCAGCTAAAGACGTGGCCAAGTCCAAGAAACACTTCAAAAGATGTGCATGATTGGATGGAATGAGTGAAGTGAGAATATCGGAATATGCTCGTTTGGGGAAAGAAGAAGTACGCTCCGACTTTGAGAATGATTGATACCATCCCCATTCGTCTGCGCTGTTTCCGAACGGCTTTCCGCTGAGAGTGAGATGCCTCAGACCCCAACGAAGGACCGAAGCGACATCATGAGGCGTGCGACTGTATTGGATTTCGGATTGGAAAGGAGCAAGGGATAGCTCGGTGGTGGTGGTGATAGTACCGGAGGGACGAGGTGAAGTGATTCCATGCATGAAATAAGAAATGATTTTGCGTTGAGCAGCGGGGGAGGTGGAATACCAGTTGGGATGCATGATGCCCAGTGCTTCGAGGCCTGTGTCACTTCTTTAGAGACCGGGCGCGCCATAGATGCAAGGAGCACGTACCTCGCTCGATAATGATCTTAGAGCAAGCTTCCTCCAAAAGCAACGCGTCCGACAAGCTCAATTGCAAGCCACCGATTTCGCTCTCACTTAAGAGAGGAATGTTGGCGGGGCCTGACTCGAAGACAGCATCCAAGCCAGGATCAGCAGACTCGGAGGTTCCGATGTCTGGAAGGGTGAGTGTGAGAGTAGGAGGTGCCACATTCCTCACGCTCTTTGGAGGTTGTTGGGCCACCGAACGCTCAGCAGGAGAGGAAGGTGTAGCGCTAGTTGCCTGGTTGCCAAATTTGTGGCCATCTAGCAGAGAAGACGTAAGCGAAGCACGCTTGCTCTTGGGAGCAGTCAAGTTCTGGTTTGCATGCTTGTCTTTAGAGTCTTCTCCCTTCTTTCGCCCGAACGTCCTTCCAATAGCAGAGAAGAAGGAAGGCATTCCAATGGGCTAAAATTGTGGACTGCATAATAACGTTTGTTAATCGGACATTCCGAGATGAAAGACAAGCTTAACTGACCCAACGCGGAGAGCACGAGGAGGGAAGGGTCAACTCAGCAAGGGCAAGCGTTGTTAGAGTAAACGTCGGCCGTTGCCGGTTTCTTTTTTTCCCACTCCGGCCGGCCGAGTCGTGGACGATGGTTCGATCTTCGAACACAAACATTGAGCAACTCGAATACAAGCAGAGCCAGAGCCAAAAACTCCAATTCAACACAAAGGCTATAATATTATAGAAATAATGATACTCAGTCAAAACAATTGCTGATCAGTGATTACAGGACGCAAATCTATCGCTGTTCCTGTCGGGAGCTTGGTCATGGCGCCCGCGATCAAGCCGCAAATCTTTATGATTGACTTTTAGGTGTGGCGAAGGTGATGACAACAACTCTAGCGCTTTGTCCAGATGATGCAAAGACATGGGTAGCATCGACGTGGCCGCACGGTGTGCAGACTGGCCGAGCCCGCATGCAAAGCGGTCCGGATAGCCGAATCTCCAAGGAGTTTGTCACGAGTGCTTGTTCTTGTGTTGTTTCCCATCGTCTCACCAATCATCGACATCCATCGCATCTTCTTCACCGTTCAGTCTACTATCCTCTCGGTAGCTCGACGATTGAGAGAAGGCTGCAGGCGATCCCCAGAACGGCTCACGATACGTATTCCATGTTGATGACTCTAAAGGAGCATCTGAGCGGGTGAACGTCGATGGGCCCCAGACAGAGCACTGTGACGACGAGTGAGGTGACCAACTATTACGGCCATCACTATCCATCTGCCCCGAGACATCGGTCATGGCAACTTCGTCGACCGAGCTGTCTAAATCGTCCATGCTTCGCTCGATATGCGTGATTGAACGTAACGGATGTGATTCCAAGGCAGGCGGCGATTGATCCAGTGCGGTGTCGGCTTCTTGGGACGAATGAGGTGACTCAGCTGCAAGTTGAGGTGGAGCGTCGTCGAAAGCAGATGGTGTCGGGGTGTGTGCGATCTCATGGGGGCGCCTCCCATTGACCAGACGAGGATCAGCCACGGTCGGTTTTTTCCAAACTTGACCTTTCGCACGAAGGCCATCCATCAAGCGCTTGAACATGGCGGTGATGGGATTAAGCTTGGACTCGACTGAGCCCAAGCTTGTCTCACTGACTTCATCGTTCGATAGGGTGTTGGGGAGGGGGAGGACGACGGGGAGAGGAATCTCGGGACTTGGCTCACAGTGACTGGATCTGGGAGGCCTCAGTATCGACTTCCGAGGGTGCCTCTGGACCGAGTCGTATGGAGTCACACTATGCCTCGCTTTCCGCCTAGCTTGTGCGACATGGGTAACGTCTGCGGGCTCTTGTTGTTCAATATTCTGCCGAGATTGAAGAACCAGGTCGCGCGTAGACCGACGGGAAGAGTCTGAGTAAGTTGCCTCGTTTCGACGACGGGGGCGAGGGGTGCGAGTGTTGTCGGACAGAGGATCTCCAGATACTTGAACCTGTTCTGAAGGAACCGAAAGTTCCACAGTTGAAGGTTCCGGAGACTCGGTAGCATCCTCTGCCGCCTCTTCAAGGTCTGCAAAATGGACGCTTCTAGGAAGATGATTTTCCTCAGCGTTGACTGAAGCACCAGCCACAGCGGTGTCTTTGGTTGTATTCTGAACGAGAGAAGGTAAGTCTTCGATTTGGGATCGCGGTTATATGTCGTAGCGTTGACATACCTCATCCCAGAAGCCTTTGTCCTCAAGACGCTCAAATAGAGGCATGGCTGGAATCTGCGGTGGGCCTGTTCGATGTTCGATGTTCAATTGAAATTTGGGCGAAATATTGACAAATTTGACATACGAGGAATTGCACCCAGGGTGCAGCGTCCCAATCTTGCAGTGAGATCCCTGGCTTCTTTCGCCTCTGCTGTGTCGTTGACTTCAGGGAGGGGGGTCAAGCTTCGCAAATCAGACATCGACCGAGGCAGGGAAGGAGTCAAAGGCGTGTCTTCGGGACAATCATCATAATTCTCGTCTATGTGACGAGAGTGAGACGACAAGGCTACTAAAGCATCCTCATGTTCCTTAGGGTCGGGCTCTGATTTGACTGAGCCGTTCGCTTCATTGTCCAGGGAAGCTGAACAGAAGTGTCAATTCATCGCCGCCGACATAATGGAGAAAGGAAGTTGTCTCACCGATAGAGATAGAGGCTTCCATTTCTTGGGCTTCATCGAGTTCGCGATCGTCGACTGCAAACCCTTGAGAATGTGTACTGTAGTCTCAATGACTATAATGTTTGAGCGGATAGATAATGTGAATGGTTACGCACGGACTCAAAAGCTCCTGATGTTGATCGAAAACTTTCAATGCTTCCTCAGAGAGTTCAACGACTTGGCCTTCGTCTGTTGCTGGTAGGTTTGCTTCCGAGACACCCGGTTCTCGTTGTTCAGAGACAGACAAAGGATGTTGAGCAGTAGGGAGGATGGATTGTGTCGCGTCTGGTGATGGAGTGACGGTGTTGGATGTCTCGTTAATAGTAGGTCGACGTAGACGAGTAGGGAGTAAACGGTATACACGTCCTTCGTTAGCCACAGTGGCAAGAGGGGCGACGGTGAATTGTCTGTCGATCTGATCGACTGGAGGGGAGGGGAGAGAATTCTGGATAGCCGTGTTGAATGTCTTTGAGAGATTCATCCTCCATTTAGCTATCATCCTAGTCGTCTGACCACTGAGAGTCTTGAAGACCTTCACTGGCCTCTGAGACATCTCGTAGTCTTCATCGTCGAGCGGTGCCTTTCTCTTGAGAAACTTCGAGTCCATGACAGGAGATTGTGTTTGAACAGACATGTTGATTATGAGAGGGAATAGGTGGATTGCGAAGGGAGTTGGATAAGAGTTGACGGGATAGTGGCGATTGTAAGAAAGGTGGCAGAAGTCGAATAGAGGATTTATATAGCAGTAACCACCTAGATGAGGACAAAAGGCGATTATGTAGTGGTTGTGTGGCTCCAATGACTATTGTTATTGTTTCCAAGGTTTTTGGAGGACGAAATGGAGGTGTAATCACAGTGGCAGAGAACAAGGAGGCGCTTTATGAATACTTCCGGAATCCGAGTCTCGGATGTAAGCTTAGTCAGCATCGCGGTTTGAATTTCTGTAACAAATCTGTTGGCCGCCTTGCGCGACATTCGATCGCAACATCTCGCACCTCCGAAAGTCTGAAAATAAGAGGGAGGCTGAGATTCCTGGTGATATTAACTCATGCACCAGTGATACGAATTTTATTTTTGTTTGTATCATGGACCTTAAAATTTGAAGCGACTCGGACAAATTGACTTCGACTTGACTGTCAATCCTTCAAGTTTAGAATCTGAACCTTCCAATAAAACATCGCCTATCAACCTATCCTGACTATGAACGACATCTCCTCAATCATCTTGCTTTAATAACTGGATAGAGAGAACGTTCAATCTCACGCGTGGATCAGGCACCAGCGCTTGTGGAGATGATCTCCGTTCCGTATCATATACTATAAGGTAAAAGTAGTGCAAATGTACATAAAGATCCTGGAATATATCGTAGATGCATCATTGAGTGACAAGCAATGTCGTCGTAAGTAATGTCCACATGTCAGGTCCTCAACTTTCCAGCTTCCGAAGCCCCCAGAATCCCAAAATGATATGCCATAGTCCAAGTCTCCATAAACTTGTATCCCGGAAGTCCTAATCAAGATCAGCTTGATGATCGTACTATGTGATCTCTTGGGGCTTACTAAGTGGGAGTAGAGGTGGTAACGACGCCGGGCCCACCAGCAGCCGAGGTAGGTGTTGCACTGGGGCCAGGGGCAGGGGTGCTGGAACTTGAGCTCCCACTGCTGCTAGAGGGAGAGCTGGAATCGGTAGAACTAGTAGAGCCAACGCTTATGCCGCCTGCAGATTGCAGTCCCGCGCCGCCCGAACTACTAGAGTTGTTATTCTTTTTATGGAGTGTGCCGCCAAGCGCACCGCCGAGCACTGCAGCAAGCACGACGATAATGGCGACAATGATGATGATGATTCCTTTGGTGGTTCTCCAGAATGGGATTCGAGTGCTCGTACTGCGTGTCTGAGGATATTCCTGAGTAGACACGTTCTTTTCAGGATCGAGTTGCTGCAATCGCTGTGGAGGCGTGCTGAGGACTCCATGACCGCCTGTGGTTTCGCGCTCTGCTTCAGATTCCAGGAGATCAGGATTGTAGCCCTCCTAGATTATCGTTATCATGGTAGTGGAAGGACAGCCGTCAGATATTCAAACACTGATCGCCAGATGACTCGCAACTGACCTGCTTCTGAGCTTTCGTGACCTCAGGGGCATCCCTTAGCATCTCTACATCGTATCCCGCCCCATTAAGTTGAGCTGCTGAAGACATGGTGGATTTGATGGTGGTGGCGGAGTAGGAGGACCTTGAGAAGTGGGGATCTAGAGCTGGGAGGCCGTTGGCCAGGGCAGTGCTGGTGGTGAGACCCGAATATATTTGGGATGCCGCTTCGTCGGCTTGTTTGCAACGCGCTAAACTTGCTGCTGGCTCAGAGCCTGGTAGGCCTCACAGAGCGTGCTGTTGACGATATTCCTATCATTGCGATTTTGTCGAATACTCCAAGGGGGTCTGCTACAATCTGGGAGGTTAAGACTGATGTCCGTCTATTGATTGTCTTGGTCCAATCTCGGAGTCGCCCTCTGGGTACTTCAACAGGCACTCGAACGAAACACCTCCTGTCGACACACATTGGGGGTTCTGTTTCACTCGTATCCAAGACATTACAACAAAGAAGATGCGTCGTCTATTATAAGGACCAGAACTCGAGGTTTTCGTATTTTGTGCATCCTCATGTCTATGGCCTTCGCAACGCATTGGCAACGGTTCGTTGGACGAATACATCATGGTCAACGAGGCTTCGGGTGCCTTGGAGACCTTTTACGCATGTCAATGTCAGTTTCTTAATAATGGCGAGACAATGGAACTGACGACGGGAGGACTCCACCTGCTTCTATGCCTCCTTACGACCCGCCGGCGGGCGCAGATGAAAGCATAGCCTAACTGATTGCGTCCACCATCCAGCCCAGGGTCCCTCAATCACCTTCTCATGCAGAATTTTCATATCGGTCGCGCTAATTCAATGATACGCAGTCTACTGCGACAGAAGCCGTCATACTCAAGTGCAAAAGGAGGTCAGCACTCAGCTTACCGAATTTATCTACACCCATCAACCCTCTCGCGCCCCGGAGTGCAGATAATATGACGCACATGCTGCACTGGCCTCGTATGACCGACATTTGTTCGCGCAGATACGCCCTTGGCCGCCTTTAGGGAAAGCAGCGGGTTCTGCCTGTCCCTATGCTTCTCGTAGCTGAGCTTATGCCCTCGAATTTGTCCATACCAATTTCTTTATCGTATCGCGATCGACGGTCTTCTCGGTTCAGCCCATGGAAATTTTCAATTGATCTTTACGTTGGGCGATAGCCATTGAACCATGCTAGCACTGATATAGACTCTGTGCAGACGAACCAGGGGCCAAAAGCCCCAGGGTAAGCCCCACCAGGCATGGCACAAAGTCACGCCCCCTGGGGTTTTCGTACATGGCGCGGTGCCCAAAAACCCCAGCCACAGGGGCCAGAACCTGGGTCTTTAAGCAACCGAAAATGTCCGGAAAGCCCCAGGGATATATTATAAGATTAGGGTGCCGTCATAGCAGAAACCCCAGCCAGTGGGGTTTTGTATCATTGTAGCGGTAGCTTTAGATACATTACAGAATGACTTTGATCTTATCCCACTGGGCATTTCCAACATGGACTGAAGGGCATCACAAATTATATTACGGTCATACTGCCCGTCTCACACCCCTCGATGAATCCTACTTCGTCGTCTGCATGTCGACCCTCTATGCTGATCCTACAACTTCGACTTCCTCGTCGCCGTCCGCATTTGAATGGATCCCACCCGAAGCATCCCGTCGCTTTCTTCGCCATTGCTGTCTCATCGTTGAAGATTCTCGTGGGATACTCTTCTCTGCGTCGAAAGCTCTCAGTATTGAACCGTATTTGTGCGCATATATGGTACTCACAGAGCCGACCACCATCATGAAGAACTCCGCAATGCCATCTCCAACTAGATCTTCTCATAAGTCTTCTTACAATGTTTTGCATCAATTATTCGCTTACGTGAATACGAAGAGGAGACTCGCCTCAATAGCTCGACCTTTCACTTTGCCATCTTCATATCCCATCTATTACCCAAGCCTCAACTCGTCCATATCGGCCACTTTCTATCTTCGCGTCATGTTCCGGTGCATATTCCGGTGCTGGCCGACAGCGGTCTTGCTGCTACTAGTCGAGTCGCGTCTCGATCGCTGTTCACGAAGACCTGATGCAAGAGCGAGAGTGAAGTGAGTCCTGAGAAGGAGGAACATCCTCACCTTCTAAGCCTCCAATGATAATAATCGCCTTCAAATGAGCAGTGAGCAGTCGCGCGGTAAGCATGGGTGATCAGATGCATACCGCGTATTCCTGCTTGTCGCCTCTGGCATCCGTGATTTGTCTGGTTTCCGTTTGGGCGGTTTGGGGTGCATCAACGTCGATTTGATGATGGACCTATGTGACGCGGCCTATACAGGGTTTAGACAGTGTGGGTGAGGTGCGCATCGTCGTCGAGAGGAAGGAGCACAGGGAATAAGCGCCGGCGGACTCTGGCGCTTCGAACGATCGCGTCTGGCTGAGCGGAGTTTAGACTTGGCCGCAACTAATCTCCAAGTGTATATTTCCAAAGGTGCGTGTATGGAATTTGGGAATCCACCAGAGCCTAAGAAATTGGTGGTTCTGAGCCATGTTTTCGCACACAAACTACATGTAGGAAGTTAATACAGTGGTAGCACTATGTACATAAACTATGAGACTATATAAAAATGACGGGACGGAAAACCCCAGCTGGAGTGCACATCCCCTGGGGCTTTTCAATTGAGTCCTCAGGCTCGCAATCGCCATGGCAAAAAACCCCAGCCAGTGGGATGTCGATGTCCCGCCAAATTTGTTCCGGAAATGGCAGTGACATCGAAGCACCGGCCATTGGGGCTTCTATCCCCGAAGCCCCAGTTTCGGTGGCTTTCGGCCCCTGGATCGTCCGCACAGTGTAGACATCACAAAAATTTCCGATCGAGATGTGTTGCTACGCTATGGAACGACTCGTGGCTCTTCTCATGACCGCATTTGGGCGGATGAGAACATCGCTTTATCGCTGCTAATTGATCAACTTGATGGATCATGCGCTCGGACCTGATTTACAAGCACGTGTGCGTGATCAGCGGCGCGAGTGATTTACTCATTTGGATGCAAATAGAGTTATTTGATTACTACTAGGCGTAAGACTATTATTATGAGGATATAAGGTAGATAGTAACACCCAAATCCCATCAGTAGACGGAATAGTTAGTGATGAATAAGAGTATGGTGCAAGAACTCAAAGAGTATAATTGAGGGCGAAAGCAGAAACGAGATTAGGAGTCAGGCAAACCTGTCGCGACAGGTTAGACTGAGCGAGGCGGCAAGTACAATAACAACAAGGAGATTAGCGGAGAGATAGAAGATGATAGTGATTAATGGAGGGAATGCCGAAGTTTGAGATGCAATGATAAAAACGAACAACAAGGAAATCCAAGAACAGATGAGATTGCGGAGGAGAGCTTGCGAGAAACGAAAACATGAGAGCGGACGAGCACAATTTTGGAGGGAGCGGATTATGTGCGATGGAAGAAAAGGCGATGGTGGTGATGGAGAATTAGATCCCGACATGTTGAGGTTGTGCCGAGAATTGAGTGTAATGTTGATACTGTTGCTGGAGCTGCTGCTCCATACTACCCATAGAGACGCTCAGCCCCATATCGCCCATGCCGCCTTCCATGCCCGACACGCCCATATCAGACATGCCGGACATGGTCATTTCGAGCGGCATCGCCACCACCTCAGTGGCGTACATTGATGGCGAATTAGACCGGCTCGGCGCGGGGCTGGGATTATACGATACATAGGATGCGTCGGGGCTGTCGACGAGGTGAGGTTGTTGATCGAGCGTTTGTGAGATCATCGTCGCGCGGGGCTGGTATTCTGGAGCAGTGGTGTAACCCATAGAGGAATCGTAGACAGCCTCGATGGCCTGCTGAGACTGAGCACTGTTGACCGATTCGATCGCCATCGACTCTGGGAGTTGTTCCAGCGATTGCATGGTACCAGCGTCGGCGAGAGATGACTGAACAGTAGATGCGTCCGCTCTTGACACGTAACCCATTCCAGGGCTGGATCTCGTACTGGCGGTACCTCTGGACTGATCGACACCCGCGAAGCCAACAGTAGTCGCACTCGCACTCTCCGTAGAGCCATCGTTGACATAAGCGTACATGTCCTGCGACGCATTGAAATAATCGCCAGCACTGTTGTTATTCTCAACCTGAGGCTGAGGATAACTCATGCTCGTCTGAGGACGACGGATGTTCTCCGAAGCGCTTCTGGGTACATATCCATACCCATAGCTAGGAGTGACACTGCGATGTCTTCGGATAGGACCGATGGAGGAGTCCTGTTGCGAATATTGATCAGCGAGACCGGGAGGATAGAGCGATGCGTGGTCGAATGCCTGCGTATGCGATGGAGCAGAGAGTGAAGCACCCATCGTCTGGCGCATGGCATACGCGACCTGAGGCTGGAGATAAGGATGGGAAGCTACAGACTGAGCTTGCTGATAACCCGGGATAGGCGACGGCGTAGAATTAAGCGTAGGAGCAGCTGGACTAGGCGTGACAGCCCTATTCAATCCTCCGTTGTAAGATCCATTAGATCCTGAGGTCCACTGTTGGGGCGAGGTATTGACGGAGTTCAGATAAGGGGAGACGGAGCCAGATTGAGAAGTCGCAGTCGCGGCGTAAGGGATCTCTTGGCTAGGCGGGGTCGAGTATCCGTTCGCGGATCCTGATCCCTGAAGTTCATCGCCGTGCGCATCATCTGATCCACCATGTGAAGAGTGATCCTGCTCCAAGTCAAGCTCCTCCGTCTCGATATGCATGCCTTGTCCCACTTCGACCTCGCGAATTTCGGCACTCATCCCCTGGTCTTCCTCCGATTCGAACTCCTCTTCCGAGCCGTACGGAGTCGATTGAGTAGACCATCCATTCTGCGCGTTCGCATACAAGTAACCGGTATGCGTGCGTTGATGCTGTGCCAGATTATCAGATCGTGAAAATCTTTTGCCACATTCCTCGCACGAAAAGGGCCGTTCGAGCTATACACGTGATTAGAATGTCGGCCGATTGATAAATGAAAATTAATAAACGTACAGTATGCGTTCGCACATGTCTTTTGAGGTGCTCCATCCTCTTGAAGAGCTTGCCACACGAGAACAAGGGGCATTGGAAGGCACGGTTGGACTCTCGGGGCTCGTCATTATAGTTGCCATTCATGTTTGCGGGGTGTGCCGGAACATTGATGGACGGATGCGAATTATAATGGGGAGGATATGGAGGTAAGGTAGATGAATGGATTGCTAGAGGAGATGGTTGGAAGGTGGTAGTAGTCGCAGAGGCGGAATTAGGGAGGGAATTGGATGTGCTGAAGGAGGAGCGAGGAGTAATAGGGGCAGGCGAAGATTGTACACTTGATAGGTGGCTTGCAGAAGTGGATAGATTACTGCGTGAATAAGTAAGTGGTAAGGTATGTCGTGATAATGTTTGCGAATGTGATTGGAGCTGCGCTTGGTTCAGGCTGGCTGTGGACATGGGAAGCGCCGAGTAATTTTGCGAAGCGCGGGCGGGAATCGAGCTCCCTTTGTGCTGCAGAGAATATGCGCCGTAGGCAGGCGCTGACTGAGGTGGGCGAACGTAGAACGCATTTTGGCCAGCGGCTAATGAAGCGCCGTCCATAGTCACAGAATCCGAGTCCTCCTCGGGTGGTGACTGTTTCCGCTCGACAGAGGGCTTACGGACGCCACCATAAGGCACGCCCACCGTCAATCCCTTGAGAGGCTTCTTTCGTCTCTGCTTGTACGTCGGCGATCCCTCTGAGAGACCCAACATGCCGCTGAAGAATTGCTTGCCACCTGGGCCGGCAGAACCCAGTCGTGTCCCGTTGGCTGATTCGCTGGGGCTGCTGTCGGGAGAAGTGTCTCTACTGGGAGCCGTAGACACGGATGATTGACGCGCTGCGTTGGAAGCAGCGACAAGACGGTCGGCGCTACTGATGATACCATTGACGACGCCGGCCG
Source organism: Sistotremastrum niveocremeum HHB9708 (assembly GCA_001630475.1). Lineage (NCBI taxonomy): Eukaryota > Fungi > Basidiomycota > Agaricomycetes > Sistotremastrales > Sistotremastraceae > Sertulicium > Sertulicium niveocremeum. The sequence goes on from KV419401.1 coordinate 76,287, forward strand.
CAGCGGGCGTATCGTCAGGTTTCTTCGTCTCCCTCTGGGTGTCGTGCTGTTGAGCCTGAGAGAACTGCTCGAATAGGGGTCGTTTGGGGTCGTAGATGAAGGAGGCAGCAGGTTCCCCCTGTACTGCAGTGGTGGGCTCTTGGCCAATTTTCTCGCGTTTGAGATCTCGCTCGAGGGCGTCCAGGAACAGACGGTCGTGGGGCACGGAGAACCTAAGCGTTGATTAGTAAGGGGTTCGGTAGCGGTGAGAATGACATACCAGTAGAATACTTTCTGCTTCTTCTGTGTGCGAATGCATTGGTATTTGAAGAGGAGGTCGAGGAAGGGGCTCTTTGGTTCTTCGAGACAGGCGTCGGTGCCAGGCTTGAGATTTCGGAGGTCTGAGAAGACACCCTCCTCGAACTTCTTCATGTTGCGGACTGGTCGACCAAAGGCCTCGAAACGGAAGACCAGCGACCTGACGATGTCGGTCCCTGTGATGTGGTAGAGTCCACTCCAGAGCACACAGGTCACGTACTCCCCTGAGGGCAGCAGAAAGCGGTTGAGGGCGGGATGCTGGTTTGGATTGGGGATGGGGACGGGGGCGTTGGGTGCAGACCATCGTGAGGGGGCGGTTGCGAGGAAGAATTTGAGACGGTCGAGATGGGCGAGAGAGCTCTGCTCCTGGACGGTGAGGGGACGGGTAGTGACAGAGTTGGAGGAGTCGGGGGCGGCGGCGTTGAGAGCGTAGGGCGTTGCTGGCGACGACGAGGAGGGCGTGTTCATCGTCGAGGGGGAGATCATGGAGGTCGAGACGGGAGAGGAGAGGAAAGCCGAGGGGGAGTAAATAGGATTATTTGAAAGACATATAAGGACATCTGGGATCTTGATGGACCAAACAAGCGACACGTGCGGAGCCCGAATCGGGCGCTTCTTCGATCCCGGTAGCCGAACGCCGACCGAAGATCCGACTGTCATCGACGCTCGTTGCCTGCGCAGCCTCTGATCCCATCACATCCCAGCTGGCGACCGTTCGCATTGCAGACGCGCACTTTAATTTTTGAGACTATTTCTGCGATTATTTCGAGTGATATTATCGCATTGCCAAGTGCCCGGGCCGGCATGCACGCACTGGATCTGCGAGTGGCTTTCAACATTAAAGTGGCCTCCAGACGCGCAAAAGTGATGGGTTGCTCAATGCATCGCCTGCAGACCTGAATGCAGGCCAGACTACAGCCTTGGTCTCTCCGCAACCACCCGATCGCACACCAGATTAGTCGGACGCAATGACACGGTGCACCGCCTATGCGATTCTCAGGGCAGCCGGCTTCACATCCGAGATCTCGTCCCAATCCGGCTACCCCCACAGCTCGGCCCACACGGCCCCTGCCATTGGCTCGGTCCTTTCCGGCTACTCACCAACTTTAATCTCGTTCTTGCTCGTCGACGTTCATCAGCCTTCTCGGACTGCACCCATGGCCTCCAATGAGCCCTCCCCAATGCTCATCACGTACGCAGTCTCCCCACCGCCGTTCTGCCGTGGCATCGGGGCGCCCATCAATGACCACTCACCTCCCCGATCCGTGACGGTCTTTCGTATCATCCGTTAAACCACCACGTCCTGACTCGCTCCAATTCGCGCTGAATATTAGAAATAACATGTACCAGCGTCTCTAGTGATTACATACACATGTCCAGCTCCTCATCGGCCTCACTACTGAAACTGCATTTCTGCTGCATTTCATGAACGGATACTGCCCGGAAAACAGGCTCATCAGTCTCTCCTCCAATTGTCTTATTCGATCGCAGTAAATGTCACGCTGGAGCACCATCCCAAGGTCCGATCTGCAAACTACATGTCGTGTGACCCAACATACAATGGCCCGTGCCAACCTCTCATTTCCATTTCCGGAACATCCCACTTCTCGTGCCTTGCAATTTAATTACAGAGCTTCCAACCATCCAGATCTTATTCAGAAAGATCTTCATACGTGGCAGATCCAATCGTACCAACCCCAGCTTTTTCCAATATCGATCACTCGCCCTGCCCCGAATAAATGGTCGAACCTGACTCACTCGGCAAGCCGGCACACCACGGCTGCCACCGCACAGCCACACAACTCACTCCTTTTATGGATCGTCGATTCAGGGGGATCTGCATTTTTCTAGACGCATCGATGCCCTCGCTAACTGCTCTCCGTGCCAATCCTTGGGCCAAGGGCCCGGTTTCATTAATTCATAATTCCACAAAGCTTGATCTTCTATCTCTACAGTCATCGACGACTTCTATCCCCTTACTTGATATCTTCTCTTCTGGATCTCCAATTGGAGGAAGCGTTCTTGATCCACGATTTCGTCCGAGGATACATTGGGTTAAAGAAATATTCGGCCGATGTTGTATTCAATAGGACCTGCTTTATCAATCACTCGCGACCCTGAGTAGATTTGATTCCGGCCGGCTCATCACTGATGCTGATAGTCTACAGGAACAAGATACAGTGAAAGATAGAGATCCGAGCAAAGTATACCAGCTATATCAAGCAGACACCCATAAAGGTCATACGAACATCAGGAGGATTCGGCGCAAGCTGGCAAACCACAGTCCACGGAATCTCCCTCGGGTCCGAAAAGGTAGAAGGATAGTCCTAGCGAATCGTAACAGCCCTAGAAGGTCCATCAAGGGGATTCTTGTCTTCTCAGCCTCGAAGAGAGTCCGTCAACGGATGCGGATGTAGCCCAAAAGTTTCAACGGACCCTATCGAAATCAGCAGCATATCCCAAGCGCCCAGAAGCAAACCAGCACGTCAACATTGCCCAACAACGCATACCCCAATTTTAGAGATCTCGACTTGGCTGCTTGGCCACGTACTTTTCTCACAGAGCAAGACGTGTTTAGAGGTTTCATGAAGATGTTGCCGAGCATAACCGTGTCATAAGTGTAGAGGGCCGTGGAGCCGGTCAGGTTCAAGGTCGATGGTGTAAAGTCTTGGATCATAGCTTGCGACAGGGTTTCTCCGAGGTTCGTCCACATGGGCCTAAGGGATCGAAAGATGCAAGATGCATCATGAACATAGCGCTAGAAGACGAGGTTTTACGTGAAGTTGCCCGACTGAGCAACCATGGGAACTTTACTTGTGCGAATGTGGGTGACGTTGTGATGGACACTGGACAGAGTCTAGAGTCTCTCGGCATGTTGCCGCCACGGCATTCAGTGCATTGCATTTCTTCGAGTCATCTGTTTAGCCCAGAGACGCTCACTGCTGGATGGATTGCATAAAAAGTCGGCGGGGATGGGGATGAGGAGTCCATTCGGCAGAACTAAGAGATATTATTCGTTCGCCATGCCAGTGCAAATATTGGACGACGTACATTGAAATTGAGGTTTCAACTCGAATATCTCAGTGGCCCTCACGATGACGATATGGATCTCGATCGTTCCTGCAACTGTACGGATGATTCTTGAACAACTGTCCCTCCAAGCCAATATTAGGCAGTCAGTCAGGTGGACCCAACTTCTGCTTCCGCTTCTCTTCGCCTCTTGTCTTGAAGATCGCGAGAGTTGTCCATCGAGACTTCGAGGGTGGTTGCTCGAAAGTAAATATAGCCACTCTCTTGGCTCCCCCAGCTTCGGGTCCCAGGTCGAGCGTAGATCGAGACTGGGCCTGTCTCACATTCGCATTAGCATTGACATCGAGAATGAAGGGGGCAACGGAGTGTCCGCCGGCTGCGGATACGCCGGTCATCATTGACATATGGATCTCATAGCGTGGAAACTTTCAATAGTACCGTAGATCATAGATCAATGAGATCGCGGTTGTTGTGCCACTCCTCGGTACATGTATATGTCTGTGACCTCACTCGCCCTAGAAAAATTTTAAGACCAAACCAAGTCTTTAGATATGAACAAGACATACTGTAGCGCTCGGTCGTCAGGAACCGTCATTGCTACCATTATGCGTTCACCTTCACGTTCAAGGGAGACGGAGACGGATAATGAAATTGGCTCTTCACCTCGATGTGCCTGTATCGGGTCCACGCGCAACCAGGGTAGGGACCTTGGGGACATGCAGAAGAGGGTCGAATATCGCGCTCGGCACCGTGCGAGCAAGGTCAACCAGGGAAAGAACTCGAATATCATATATTCCAATTTGCCAAGTGGACCGTCATTGAAAAGGGCTTCTGGTCAAGATCACGTCGTCGTCGTAGTTGTCGTTTTGATTTCGGTCTCTTGGGAACTGCCAGGTTGAGCGCTGAGTACTGAGTGCCCGTGGGCGGAAGTTGTCGTATTGGTTTTTCGTGGTCGTCATGAACGTGGATTTGAAACTCCGGCGCGAACCCACGCACTGCCTGCGAGGTACATGTACCTGGAAAATCATAGCAAGTGGGCATTGCTATCGGCATGCTTAAGGAAATTCGTCTCAGCCTTATGCATGTGGACTGCCATCTCGAAAGTCGTCGGACGCTTAGATAATTCCCAGAACTATTTTAGTTGCAAAATTCTTGGTTTTGAGGCACAACAAACAACTATATGTATATATCAACAGTTGTAAGACTTGGGTCGTCGGATGTCGTGCTTTTTGGGTCTTCCTCCACCTCACTTGATTGAGACTTGAACGACTTGTTTTGTGGCCTTGTTAACTCCTGAATAGTTTGGGCCCTCGGGGTTATTTTGTCGTTGAGGAACATATCTACCCTTGACAGTAGCTAGAATCTCCTTTCTTTGGCCCTATATATCCCCTAGATGACTGTCGAATTTTGTTTATTCCGGATGCTCCAGTTCATAGGCTGCTAACATGTCTAAAAAGACGAGCGCTAAATTTTGACAAAATCAAACCAGTGTCCTCATCCGTCAACGGCATATTCCAGATACCTTGCATTACGGGAAGAGCTGAAGGCCTCTAGGGAATTTTGGCGATGAACATTTTGAAGTAAGTAAGAGGCTATGGTGTGCTGGCAGTCTAATCGCTCAGAGCTCTGTAGTATGAAGGTGTCTCATGAGCCAACAAATATCGAAGATGCAACTAGCTTGTTATAAATGGTCCCTCGACATAACATACAAGTCTGAAGAGTCTAGGATATGCTATACTTGCATTTTTCAGACAAGGAGATAGTATCATGCGAGCCTGATCGACTCAACACGACGATTCCCTCCTCAGCCGCCTTCTTCGCATACTCCTTCCAATTTTTAAGCCGTCGTTTCTCATAGAATTTACGATCTGACTTGAGAAGCAAGTCGTTGACGGCGGAGCGTGCGGGCGCTTGCTTACGTCCAACAACGACCAACGACTTCAACGCCTTGACAAGGGGTTCATACAGCTGGGGCAGTTTTGAATTTGTCGTCTTCGTAGGTATGCCAGAGTTGCCTTTACTTGGCTTGGACGTGTCGCAAAGCGCAATCCAAGAATAGCCCCGCTGCAGAGCATCGTGGCCCAGGATCACGACCTGAGCCGCCGACGCTAGCTTGGCATACTTGGTGAAATTGGAGATACCGATGCGTTTGTAGATATCCGGGTCTTTGTGTAGCAGTTGAGCCGCTACCAATGATCTCGAAGATTGTGTGTTGCCAGTTTTCTGATAGTCATCCTTCAAGACTTGAATCAAGGGCAGGAACTGGTTCTGGATTGTCGTGTTGCCTGTGAAAACTGCTCCGTCAAGGTAAATTAATAATTTGATGTTTGTTTTAAACTTAGGATATGCACTCACACGAACTGGAAGGATGGCCTTGTAAAACGTTCGAAGTTTGGGGAGGTGGTGAGGGTGTAGCAGAGTCGGCGGTTCCCTTCATGCCCTTCTCTTGAGCCGCGCCAACGAGAACATTGGGCTTGGAAGACTCGGGCTGTACCTTAACACTGCTCTTTGTATCGGTTTGGGTATTTGAGCTCAATCCCGGCATCGAAGATGACGAGCTCGTGGGAGCTTTGGAGATCATTTGGTCCCATTTCAAGATGTGGGACGCTTGTTCAATCAAACTGCCATGAGCCGAATCTGGGGCAATCAAGACAATGTCGTATCGCCTGTGTCTCAAGACCGACATTGCATAAGCAAAATCCCGGTCGCCAGAGATCAAGATGATTGTCGATGATGGATTATCCATGGCGTGGAATAACATATCCACTGAGAGGTGTGAATGACAGGAAATCCCAACACAAGGAGGAAATAAGACATCACCTATAAGCATGTTGTCCGCGACCTCCTTCGTGCCGTTGTGTGGGCAGTCCACGAGTGCAACGCCTGACCGCTGCAACTCCGAACGTAGGTTCATAGCTTTCACAGAGACGTCTGAGAGTTCAGAGTAGGCCCTGAAGACGGAAATCGACCCGAAACGTTCAGTGGCGTCGCGAACGCGTCGGACGATGTCAGCGCCAGACGAGCCCAGAGCAGGGCGACAATTCTAGACAAATATTCCATAGTAAATAAATCAACAAAAGAGTTTCTTGCTCTACTTACCTCGAGATCCCAGAATACTGCAGCAGTACGGTTATTTGTGCTAGGATACGCCGGAATATACATCCTCGAGAACCTGGATAATGGCAGCGACGGTAAGATTCGAAGGGCTTGGGTTACCATAGTAGAGTCGACGCCTGCGAGATCACGCCAGATACGCTGTGCTTGGGCTGAGGGCAATATTACTTTCTGCACACTATTGGCCGAAAGACATGCCCCCTCGTGGATTTCGGCACGCCATTAATGCATTGACACTAGCGCCCCTAGCATATTAGTTCTTACGTGAGTGAACTCTCGAGTCGTACCTCTTTGCTGTGTATTTAATTCGCAGTTCAAGATTTTTTATTAGATGGTGGGTGAAAATTTTCGACATATAAGCAAGAAGGAGAGGCTTTCCGAAGCGTATGAAGGGCTTCAGCCTTCAAAACTAGGCTTGACTTCGCTTGAGAATGCAAGGAATGCGCTCTGAGTAAGATTTCTGGCAAGTAGCTTCCACAGAAATTTTTCCTTTGAGAGTTCTGGGTGTTAATGAACTTCGAGCCAGTGCATTTGTTGGATCGCGCAACTCGAAGACCACGATGCAAGCTGGGAGGGTAAACATGGGGGACTCGGAGTTTGCGGTTAGGAACCCGGCAAGGGCGAGTACGTCATTCCAATCACGTGTTTATCGGCACCGAGAACGTGACTCCAGCGTGACAGCGGCTTTGCTTTGTCAGCCCGCCATTCTCTTCCGTGCCCTCACGACCTCACGAGCTTTATGTGCAGAACAACCGTATCCCAACACCTCCTTGACATTCGTACACCTGGAGTCACTATTGCTGATGGTATTACGCCGCGACATTGGCTTGATGTGCGTGGATTGAACAAGTTGTTCACGCGAGTTGTTGGGACTGGGTTAGTGGAAAGCAGGGGAGACGTTCATATGGTCGGTGGAGGGAAAGGGAAGAAGAGAGCATTGGAAGATGAAAGCGCATTGGATAGGCCGTTCAAGAAACCTAGGTTGCCCTCTCCGTCTCCATCTAATGAACCACATTCCTTTATCCCCTCTACCCAGAGCGACGAGGCCCTTCTGGCAGTGACTCATACTTTCCATCTGGGTTTTACAATTGCCAACGAAGATCATGCCGTCTCCCAATCCATCAGATCAATCTGGTCTGATGAAGAAACCCAGTTGGTCGAGGACCTCGCAGCTCGGCAGGGAGACAGCCTGGAACCTGCTACCTACGACCTGGGTCCGGTTTATATGCAGTCCAATACCGGTCATCCCGTGTGCGTCGTGGGACCTGACGACAGCGAATCCGATCTATCTCGAACACCATTGCTGACTCTTCCTTCCCTCGAAGACGTCTCTATGGATGACCTCGACTTTGATCCGCGAGTGGCAGACCTCTTCGCCAGCTGTTGTAATTTGGAAAATCTTGGTAAAATACAAACACGTTCACACATCAGTCTATCCCACATTCCTTCCTTTGAGACGAACGACGATCTTTCCGAACTTCCCTTTCGCATCACTTTAACAATGAACATCTACCTTCTTCCCTCGATTATGGAACCTATCAAAGTATCAAATCGATTCGATGTCTCAGCTGAGTCACAACGGAGGGTCCTACAACATATTTTTCCCTCCCCAGAGACGGAGCATCCTGCTGCCGTCGATATCCCCTTCTTCTATTCTAGCCTGTCGCCTGCTCCCGCGATTCAACCCGCCATAGATCATGCTGTACAACCTCCATTACTTCGTCCCACACTCCTTCCATTTCAACGTCGCAGTACTCTGAGGCTCCTTGCTCTAGAGGGGAAGACTATAGACGCCTCCGGTCAAGTACACGATCTCCCTCAGCACGAGTATCTCAGACCCGGGCTCTGGGAGACTGTCCAGAAACCCACATCAACCTCATCGGACGCGTCCGTCTCTGGCTCTGGTAGCGGAGATGTGTGGTACTTCAACCGAGTTACGGGGGCTCTTACAGATAAACTGCCTACTGGAAGTGTCCCATTAGGCGGATTATTAGCCGAAGAAATGGGTCTGGGTATGTTATATCTTATTTATCTCATTTACGATGACAAACTCTTCGTCCAGGCAAAACTCTTGAATGTCTTGCGCTCATTCTTTTGAACCCTTCACCGAATCGAAATCCGACGGCTAAAAAGTACAATTCAATTATTGATCTTGAAATCAAAGAAGTCAAGGTCAGGAACGGATTGGAGCCTGCGCATTAATCTAATCTTCCATCAACAGACTACCCTGATCGTAACACCACAATCACTGGCCGAACAGTGGCTTGACGAGATAAAACGACACACTCCTCACCTCAAAGTTTTCGTCTATCCCGGATGGTCTCGACTAGAAGTTCCCATAACCGAAGAAGATGCCATGCTACAAAGAGAAAAACTGAAACGTAAAGAAATACGCACGAGAGTGCGCAGTCACAGTCGGGGAGAGTCGGACAAAGAAAACGATATGATACTCGATGAAATCGATAGTTCAGTCATGGACTGGGCTACCTACGTCAATCAATTCGACATAGTTATCACGAATTTCACGATTCTGCAGCAGGATCTGTCTGTTGCTCGGGCTCCGATGGCTAGACCTCGGCGAGAGGCCGCAATGAATCGATACAACGAGGGACAGCGTCCCCGAAGTCCTCTCATCATGGTGGAATGGGCGCGAGCTATCATGGATGAAGTACAGCTGGTGGGTACTGGAAAGGCGGCGGAGATGATGTCCCTCATCCCTCGCCGTTCGTCCTTGGCTGTTTCGGGTACCCCAGCGAAGACGAACGTGGCCGACTTGGCAAATGTCTTAAAGTTTCTTAAGATTAACGACGCTATCGCGACTCCGCGTCACTGGCAGCGACTCTTGAAACCTGGCTTTTCCGACGTCTTCACGCGTCTCTTTCAACGGATATCTATCCGAACGCTCAAAGCCAAGGTCCAGGATGAATTGACGATACCAACCCAACGGCGCTTTGTGGTCGGTATCGAGATGGGCAAAGTTGAACGACATGTATGTGTTGTTGATCTCCCATGACTGAGCCCTCAAGTTTAACATGCGTCCGATGACAGGTATACAACGAACACTTAAGACAGGCGTTGGCCGAACTTGGCCTGAACCACGACGGCAAGCCACTCTTTGAAGGATGGCAGGTTGACGTCGGTTTGCTGCGCACGTGGATCAGAAAGTTACGTGCTTTGGCAACCCACCCACAGGTTGGTCAATTGCTTGGACGCGACCGCATTGGATACGACGGTGGCAATCTCAAGAGTATCTCACAAGTGCTTGACGTAAGTGAGATTTCCTCGGCGTCAGGTACTTATTACGTATTGAGCTACTGCTCAGAGCATGCGGGAAGAAAGTTGGCGCGCACTCATGGACGATCGCAAAAATATGGTATTATCTACAATATAATTTCTCGCAATTACTGCTTACCTATTTCCAGCTCCAATTGTCGATCAGGCACGCGCAACTTATTCAGTCGGACGAAAACAATCATCAGCGTTATCAGAACGCACTTGCACTTCTTTTGGAGTGCCAGGCCGGCGCTTCACAATTGCTGCATGACCTGGACAGCGCATCTCAAGAACATCGCCGAGCTGGTTTCATTTTACGTCGCGAAGCTCTCCGCCAACACAAGGGGATAGAAACAGAAGACAATGGTACAGCAATGGAAGAATCTCAGGACGTCGACGTCGACATGGAGAGTTCTGATATTGAAGATGAAGAAAACAGTTTGCCCAAAACGATTGCCGGACAGGAGCACTCAGCGAAAACTCTGTCGCTGCAGCTCCGTTATCGTGAAGCGCAAGTAGTCCAACATCGAATTTACTTTCTCCTGGGCGACGTTTATCATGTTTTGGGGAGCACGGTGGCCGAAACTGAGGCCTATGAAAAAGCAGAAGAAGTTCGTCGCTCAATCTTGAAAGGTGAGGATTTCATTCATAGATGTGAGACGTGATACCGAAAATAGAAACAGTCTCCGAGGTTACAGCAGTCAAGGCAATGGAGAGGCTAAGGACCGACGTGGCAGGAAGCAAGGCTGTATCGGAGAAAGATACAACGATCGAGCCATGCGGCGTTGGGGGAATTAAATCCACGATGCTGGTGAGTGTCCATCAATGCGCGTTCATGACATCTAGAAGCGTTAAATTTCCGAGGTAGCTCGACGAAGCAGATGATATCATAGACTTGATGAAACAACAAGCAGACCTGCTTTTCGAATGGCGAACTAAGATCTTCGACTTTCTGACAAAGGAGCTTACGGGACGCGAGACCAATGAGGCTGACGGGGAAGAATATGGCCGCGCGCTAGAAATTCAAGGAGAAGTCGAACAATATTTACAAGCGTACTTCACTCTTCTGGGAGATCGCAAAGAAGCCTTAGTGGCAGAGCGCACGATTCTGGACCAATTGGGTACTCGTGAAACGAAGCAGCGAACCACGAAGGCTGCAATGAGAGCGGCTGCGGAAGATGACTTTCAGGCTCTGGAAGATGATGTACCCGAGGATGCTGCCAAGAAGAAAGAATTGAATGCCCAGCGCAAACAGATCAGATCCAAGTTCCAGGCTAGGGCCATAAAAGTGAGGTCATTGCGTTCCCGCTTCCGCATGAAACTGAACATAGTATTTGGTTTGATTTAGTCAGTCATGATCGACCTGAATAAGCTGGCAGTTACCTTAGAGGACAAGCATCCGGAGAAACAGATTGCGCTCAGGGAAGCATCAAGATTGAAGAAAGTCATAGCCGACCAAAGTAAAATCCTTTCTTTCGGCGCTAATACCAGTTGCTCATCCGTACTAGACACGGTAATGGATCGAATGGAAAGCGAATTGGCTTTATTCCGAAAAGCTTTCAACGATCGAATTGTGTACGTGTTTACCCCGGGACTTGACTAAACAGCCGCTAACCGATCACTATTGTCAGTTATTTCCGGCAACTTCAAGAAATTTCGGACTCGGTGGCAGAAGTATTGTGGGAGGGTACATTGGATGCAGCTGTCCAAGAATGTCTTGCAGCTCTGGATAAATGCCGTACGGACAAGACAGCCAAGGTCCAGAAACTGAAGTTTTTGGAGTCTTTGGCGAGCGATGCCGAAGAAGATCAGTGCATCATCTGCACCGACACCTATCAAAGTGGCTGGATCTTCGATTGGTGAGAATTACTTCCGTTGCACTTTGGCACTCAGGGGCTCACCCAATTACATCCCCATTCAGTGCGCATCGATGTTGTAATGTACGTTTTTTTATTTCCGTGTTTACCAGTGGCTGATGATATTTCTCATAGTCATGCCTCGCAGAATATCTCAAGAAAGGTCACAAGCTGTGCCCGGTCTGTCGAGTTCCTATCGATCTCAATCGTGCACAAAAAGTCGTACACTCCCGGTTGCTCGAACCAGAGAGCCATGAGAGAAATATGGACGATTCCGCAGATGAAGAAATCCAGTATAACACATTGCCGCTGCGGCAACTAAGGGAGATCGATGAGATAGAAACTTCTGGGAGCTTTGGTTCGAAGATCCAGAGTATAGTCAGACACTTGGTGTGGCTTAAGGAACGGGAACCAGAGGCAAAGAGCATCGTGTTCTCAGCGTGGGCTGACGTGAGCGCTTCTTAGTTCCACCGACATTAAATGTCCCTGACTGGCTGAGCGCTTCTGCAACACAGTCCCTGGCAATCATCCAGCATGCACTAAAGCTGAACGGCATCTCGTCACTACGAGTGGAACAGAAGCGGAATAAGCAAAGCGCGGCAACGAAATTCAAAACTGATCCCGACATTTCGGTTTTTCTTTTGCATGGGTAATATTCATCCTTTTAATATGCCTTAGGATATTCCCGACTGATCTGCACTAGTGAACGAGAAAATGCTGGATTAAACTTGATCGAAGCTGCTAGAATCTTTTGCATCGAACCGGTGGTGAATCATGCATTTGAGATGCAAGGTGAGGACATATGGCCACCAAGGACCCTGCAACGTGCTGAGTGACGATGTGGAAATCGTTATCCAGCTATCGCTCGAATCGATCGAATGGGCCAAGATAGAGACACAGAGGTTTTCTGTTACTACTCGGAAGGTTTGAATCTTGCCGTTGATTGCTCCTATCGGATCTTGATCTGACATGAACTCTAGACACCGTGGAGAAGAACATCCTCGATCTAGGGGTGAAGCAAGGCATGTCGCTGTACACGAAAGATCGAGCCACGGGAACCTTGGTCAATGTGGAGGAGGAGGGAAGCCTTGTCTCGCAGAAGGCGGTCGACGCTCCCATAAAAGGCAAGAAGCAAAAAGGAGACTTTGTGCATTCGTGAGTTCGTTCAGATTTCGGAGCAGCGAGAGCTCTAACGCTGGGTGATTCCTTGTAGCGCTGATGATATGATGAGCATCCTTCTACCACGTATCAAGGAGAGCGCTGCAGACAACGAGGTTGAAGCAAGTCAAGATCGAACTGGAAATGAATCAGTGGAGTCGGAAGTTACCCAGGAGATGAAGAGGAAGCTCCGGGCGGAGGCGGCAGAGGCCAGGAGATACACTGATGCTGGTCCATCGACCGAGATTAGAAATGATCTGTAGCCTGAGCAGAACAGATTATCTATTGGGGCTCAGACCAAGTCTATTACCTTGGTGTTTCGGCTCCGGAGTTGCCTAATTAGGAATAGACACTGCCGTCAGACGGTGGCCTCGTTCACCGTCCAAACCTCACTGCAGCCACACGCTGTTACTACTTAACACCACTCAGGTGCTCAGGCTCTCTTCGTCTTTCGTACCCAGTGTCTGACAGACACTCAGCCTTGGAATCGTCCAATTCGTGCTCATTTTTGACTTGCACCGCCCCACCCGACGACCATGACCACGGCTGAATCCCACCCAAGCTCATCACGCACTTTTCTCAATGAATCACCAGCCACTTTTTCTTTCAAGCCCCCTCTGTCCTCCACCACTTTGAAGCAGCGACGCGTCTCGTTGCCTTCATCTCCTCGTCTAGTACCAGCTTGGACCTTTCGGGATGACACTGGCTTGTCTACTTCCAAGCCCAAGGCTTCGACAGTCACGGAGCAGCGGAAGACAAAGTCTCGAAAAAGTTTCAACGAAGACGCCGACAATACGACCCAGGACAAGAAGCCGCGCAAGAAGTGGACCGAGGAGGAGACCCGAATGCTTGTTGATGGTTGCAACAGGGTATGTCTTTCATTGTCTTCCAAAAATCACCATTATATTTATTTACTATCGCATTAGTGGGGCGTTGGGAATTGGAAGCAAATTCTCAGCGATCCTGAGCTCGTCTTTGACAACCGGTCGCCCGTCGACCTCAAAGACCGCTTTAGGACGTACTTCCCTGATGCATACCGTCAACTCTATCCCAACGCCAAGACCCATTTATCGACCAGAGTCCGCTCATCCAACCCCGACGGCTCTTTCATCTTCGAGAAAATGCGGTCCAGAAAGCGTAGACCCTTCACGCCGGAAGAGGACGAAGCCCTGAAGCGTGGCTACGAGCAGCACGGAACGACATGGGCCACCATCGTCAAAGACCCAGTCTTCCAGTCTCAGAACAGACGAAGCACCGACTTGCGGGATCGTTTCCGCAACGCATTCCCCGAGTTGTATCTCAAGGCTGGCTATAAACCTCGAAGCCTTCCCAAGGCCAAGAGACGCAAAGGCAGCGAAGGAGATCTCCCTTCCCCTATCTTCGAGCGGCGGAAAAGGAGGGCCACAGTTGCTGGATTACCCGACGATAGAACAGTCAGTCCTGAAGTCGAAGACACGTCAGATGCAGAGGATGATGACGAACCTTCTCCAGAGGTCTCTTCTACCCCTCAATTCGTCCCCGACAGTGCCACCTCTCCTCCCTCAACCCCTCTAGAGGCGGAACAAATCTCTACATCACAATGGGTTTCATCCCTCCCCAGCATTCCGTCGACAACTCCCTTTCTAGGCGGTGGTTGGTCTGGCTCCGGCTCGCCCGCCCATTCGCCGGCTGAATATTCTCTCCCTACATACCGGTCGTTACATATGATTGGAAAGTCAGACTGGGGTCCTCAGGATTGGCTTTCTTCCAATCCTCGCATGGAATCTCCGTCGCAATTCCCTTCTCTTCAACAACATTTCTCCTCTGGTCCACCCTCTTCATTCTCCCCCTCTCATTCCTACGCTCATTCACAAGGCGTTCTCGATCGTTATGATCTTTTTCCAACCACCACCGCGTCGCATGACTTTGCCCAGAGCGAAGTTGCCTACGGCGATAATCACAGTCAATTCAGCGACGCGGAAATGTTCGCGTCGAGTAGTTTCCGAGGCTTCACTCATCATTCCAACACCGCCGGTGATTTGATCTTTGGCACCCGAAGCCAAGGTGGCTTTGGTGGCTACGGTCATGGATTGGAGGGTCTCGGGTTGACAGGCATTAGTGGGAATGGCGAAGGGTCCGTTCATCCGATGCAGCTCCACTGTATCAATGAGTTGGGCGTGGATGCCATTAAGCTGGACGATCATGCCGCCGCCGGGCCGTTGGATTCTTCAGACCATCCATTAACTGAAGAACCCGTCGAGGACGTAAACATGGATAGTGAGAAACCTCGCAAGAAGAGAGACGAGGTTTCGCGTCCCAGCAGGCTCTCCACTTTCCTCACCGGTCACGCGTCAGCTGATGAAGCCATTCGTACCCCCACTCGTGATACTCATCCTCGATCTCTGACCCCTTCTTTCCTCGAGTCTCCTGGCAAACAAGATCCCGCAGGACCGTCTCTTCGCAACTTCATCACGCCCCTTCACCGTTCATTCTCCCAGCCGCCTTCCGAACTTCACTCTCATGGTCATTCAGTAACCGCCGTGGCTCCGAGTCTCCTCCATTCTCCATCATCTCCGGAACCATTCAATTTTCCTTGGAATACATCTTCGAATTCACATTCCACTAATTACACCACCACCACCACCACCACCACCAACAGTAATGCGCCTCCAACATCCGAGTGGACGGACTCTGTTCCATTCTTGGATTTGCATTACTACAACTCTTCCTCGAGCGCTGCTCTGTCGTTATTCGGACAAGAAGCCGTACCATCGAGTGCAGGCGCTCTCGATCTAGCGCATGCCAACCCGGTTCATACCACGTCGCCTGTTCGGAGGCTCTTCAGTGGCCTCGGAGCTCGCTCCAAGACGCCCTCTCTGGATCCGAAAGACGGAAGCCAGAAGCTTGGCCTTGGACAGCGACCGGTGCAGCATCATCGGGTCCAAAGCGCCGTTTCTCCTGACGATCTTCAGCTGAAGAAAGGCCGGGATAATAAGAGGAAGAGAGTGAGCTGGGATGGTCACGGATCTCACTAAGTTTGCTCCTCGCTGTCGTTTTTTTTCTCATTGTTTTCCACATTGGTTCTCCATCTTGTCTTGTCTATGAAGACATTATTACTCATTTTCGCGACTATCACACCATATTTCTTGCTCAATACATCATCGCATCGGTTTCGTCTTAGCTATCATCATTACATCTGTCCCCATACCTAGTTGCCAGATATTGGCCATTTATTAAATACATGACTTTGAACTCAACCACCGTGACGGCACCTCCGCAAGGGCTTCGTGCAAAGCTAACCTCCTAGTATGTCTGACGCCCGTCAAATTACTTGAATCGGCCCTGACGCTACTTTAGCGGCGACGATGAATTCTCTTTGTTTCTGCGCAAAGCATTCATCAAAGGAGCCGGCTACTCAGACGATGCACTCGATCGCCCCATCATTGGGATCATCGACACTTCCTCGGGCTTCAATCCATGTCATGGAAATATACCCGCCTTGATCAAAGCTGTCGAAAGAGGCGTCCAACTCTCAGGTGCTCTGCCTGTGCCATTTCCTACGATTTCCCTGCATGAGAGCTTTGCGTACCCGACGTCGATGTACCTCAGAAACCTCATGTCTATCGACACTGAAGAGATGGTCAAAGCGCAGCCTATGGATGCTGTTGTACTGGCAAGCCTATTTCGCTTCGAGATCTTTCAGATCGAAATTTATGATGAGATTTCTCGACAATCCAGATTGGGGGCTGCGACAAGGTGCGTTTAGTATTTCGCTTGTCCGATGAGCATGAATCTAATATTTTACCGGTCGTGTTTCAGACCGTCCCTGCACAACTCATGGGTGGCATATCTGCTAACATTCCCTGTATCTCGCTAGTGACGGGGCCCATGTTGACAGGATCGCATGCAGGCAAGCGAGTAGGAGCATGTACAGATTGTCGATCCTACTGGAAGGACTATCGTGCCGGATTAATAGATATGGAGGAGATCTGGAGAGTAAACGATGAGCTCGTACCAACCGTCGGCGTACGTTTACATGCGTTCTCTTATTAAATAAAAATGAAGGCACTAATTCAATACTCTCACACAGACATGCGGTGTGATGGGTATGTACGTCTTTACGTCGGGAAATATACAATGCTTAAATGGAGCCATCCCCTGATTTTCCCTGACAGGGACTGCCTCGACGATGGCATGTGTTGTCGAAGCGTTAGGTCTGATGCCGCTAGGTTCAGCGACTGCCCCAGCAGTATCCTCTGCTCGTTTACGTATTGCCGAATCAACCGGAAAGATAGCTGTGGATCTCGCTAAGACGCAACTGAAGCCCCAAGACATCCTCACACGAGCCAGTTTTGAAAACGCCGTTGTCGTTCTACAAGCTTTAGGCGGGTCAACCAACGCTGTCGTACATCTCCTCGCGATTGCAGGCAGGCTTCCTGGGGTGAATCTTACACTCGAAGATTTCGATCGAATTGGGAAGAAGACACCTTTTTTGGTAGATCTCAAACCGAGCGGTGCAGAGTACATGGAAGATCTTCACAAAGCGGGAGGCGTGCCTACACTCCTCCGAAAATTATCTCCCCTTCTCGATCTCACCGCAAAGACAGTCACGGGACGGACACTCGGCGCCGAACTCGATTCTTACCCAGCGAGCTTCCCACAACGTATCATCCGCGACTTGAATAATCCACTCTTCCCAGCAGGCTCGATTGCCGTCCTCAGAGGAAACCTCGCACCTTCAGGCTGCGTGTTCAAACAATCTGCTTCAGCACCCCACCTCCGTAAACACTCCGGTCCAGCCGTGGTATTCACATCAGCTCGGGACCTCGCAAACCGAATCGACAGTGACGATTTGATCGTTACGCCCGATTCTGTGCTCGTATTACAGAATATCGGACCGATCGGACATCCCGGTATGCCTGAAGCAGGTCTTATACCCATCCCTAAGAAATTGGCGAGAGAGGGTGTGAAGGACATGTTAAGGATTAGCGATGGGAGGATGAGTGGCACTGCTGAAGGAGCTGTTGTTCTTCATGTTGCCCCAGAAGCTGCGGTCGGAGGACCATTAGCTCTGGTACAAAATGGTGATATAATCGGTGTGGATGCAGAGCAGAGAAAGATTTGGTTGGACGTTTCTGACGAAGAACTTGCAGCGAGGAAGGAGCAGAGAGAAAAGACAACGGTGAAGCGCAAGGTTCAACGTGGATATGCGGGTCTGTATGAGAAAACAGTGCTTCAGGCTGATAAAGGTGTAGATTTCGACTGGTTGACCGCGACCGGATCATTTTCTGCTCATACTAATTGAACGAACGGATGTAATTGACAAGATGGTGTAAGAGGTAGAGTGTAAGACTAGTCGCTAAGAGTGAAATGATATGATACAATGTTGTCTATAGACAGAGACGGTCAAGATACAAATAATCTCAAAAGAAAATGACACGACGGGATAAATTCGGAGGGCCAAATCATGAACTTTGTTCCCGAAGTCGAAGTTCGGGGTGCAGGGTTGCATCAGTAAGGGTTGCTGTCGGTCGTTGATCGACGCTATTGATAATGCCGTTCGATCCCTCAACCTCGATCTATTCGGCATACAGTTAACCATTATCCAAAAGAAGTCAACAAGAATAAAAAAAACCTTTTCTTCAAGATCCCGTATGGTCGATCGTTCCGTTCTTCTCCTATACAAGTCACCTTCCTCCCCGTCCTAAACGAATCATATGCATGAGAACACGAAGCCTCTTATGATCGAAGAAGAAGTACCTGTTGTTCCGCCCGTGAGGGAAACATGACGCCGAACATCTCTGCAGTTTCGAGGGGCACTATATGCGATATAGGCGCAAATGTGAGATTAGTACTTTCCGTTGTGCGGAATTGTGATCCTGAGTATTTCAGCGCGAGGAATTTGCGAGCGTTTAGTCTATGAGGCGATCACCCCAGGTCGAATACGCAAAGAAAAGAATGAATAAAAGGAAATAAAATTAGATCAAGGAGGACGGGAGAAGGGAGAGCACAAACGTTGCAAGGAGCGAGTTTGAATATAATTTTCCAGAGATGAGATCTACTCCGATGAAAGCGAGCGAATTCGGAAGCGTAACGAACTTGATATGATCATGGTCATAGTTGTGACGATGGTGGTGGAATGTAATATGGAAGTAACACACGCAAATGATTTCGAGAATCGCAACGGCACTATATGCTCATATGTGAGCTTTTTCGTATTGGAGGGAGAGCATGTATGCGTACCAGGTTAGCAAACTTCGGTTTATTGCGAATATCATTAGCGAGTCGATGAGACTGTTAGTACTATTTGAACGATGAATAAGGTCAATATGGAGACGAGGAATTGGCAAGGCTACGTACTCGCGAAAACCAGTTTTCTTGCCGGACAATAGGAAACATAGAGATCCTGAGATGGCCATATCGGAAAGAACGGTAAAGACAGCCCAGGGCACTGCACTTCCAAGCTACATACATGGCATAAGACAGACGAGAAGGGGGGAATAAATGGATTACCGTGATGCTTCGTAATAGACCGACGCGATGGTCGACGAATCTAGTCCATGTAAGCTATCAACGCGCAGGGATTTTCGTATATACATACAGTATAACGACATTTTCTATCAGGGAATTGAGAATTCTTATCATGGTATAGATGGCGTTGACTTACCCATTCCGAAAGCGCAGTGAAGTAAAACGAGAGTTGTTATCGATATAGTGAGCCACCACTTGTTGCCGCTGACTGTGAACGCTCAATGCTAAGTCAGGCACTGCAATGAAACGGTTCACACCTTGATGTATGCGCCAAGTGAAATAACTAGGAAAAATTAATGAATGGGGATCTACGCTGAAACATCGGCGTGGCATACAGTTGCACGATAAACGCGACGAGTATCTAATTTTTCATAAGATCAGTTTTTGAAGCGTTTCATCTTTCGAGCCTTCTCACGTTAAGCATCCAAGTGAGCTGCACGCTTATGTTACACAGGAAGCGCACGTCAAAATAGATAACCCACGATGAGACTCCTGTGATCACCGGGCATTTCAGCAGCCATCATATACCACGATGAAAGTGCTTACCAAACGGCGAACTCGAATGGATCGGGGTTGCCATAGTTCGTGACTGCGGGAATATTGAACGAAGAACCCATCGACAAATGCAAAGTATCTGACCGAAGTACCAATATGCAGCATGTGACATGACGGCTACGTGGAACGTGTCAATCAGCCTGAAAAAGTCAGATGACAGTCGCGAAAAAGAAGCGAGAAACATACCATAAAAACGCGACCAAAACGCGATGGCTAGTATGATCCTGTGGAAATTCTCGATAATAGGTGTAGCACTGATCCGTCTAGCATGAAAATATCTGTTAGGCTTAGGAAAAGCTGCAAAAGAGAAAATGGGGCGTACCAGGATTCCGTAGAGCATCATCGTGACCAGCGCCCCGATCAAACCTGGCCCCAATTGACCATTTTTACTGCTTAGCTCTGTCCCCGCCATGTGCGCGCTCTTTCACGGTCTAAAGTCGGTCGTCAACGCCTTGAGAAATTGCAAGGCGCCGTAGTTGTGGCAGTCCTGAACGCGTCTTTTCGGGACCCTAGTCTGTCGTCTTGAACGTGGTGCTAGAATAGAATGAGAGGCCCAAGTCCAGCTGGGACAATCGCGACGAGTCAAGCAAGAACGAGCGGCCAGGAGTCCAACAACGACAACGACGGCGGGGCGAGGGCGAGGTAGGGAGCAGGAAAAGAGTGGAGATACGGAGAGTATATATGTATCTTGGTCTTCTTCATGTTTGCTCCCAATTCGGATGCGGATACGGAAGCGGCGGCTCAATTCAATTTCTGACGATCGATCGGGGCTGGATCTCTCTGCTTCCGCCGGCCATTTCGGACTTTGCGGGCTCCGTTCTCGTCGTCATCGTCGTCGTCGTGAAATATAAAATATTCAAAATGCTGAAAAATATTCGAGCGACGCTGAGTATGGGTGACTGAAGGGACGATGGTCTGGAAGAACGTTCTGGCCTCTTCACAAAATCGAATAGGAAGACGAGTCGCATAAAAAAAGAAGGCGGACACATGTCCGCACGCAATATCACCTCACTGGGACCGAGAAGAACAGATTAGCATGTCATATTGACGTCCTAGAATAGAGAAGGCGCTTCCGAGCCCAAGGTAAACAAACAGTTGCGCTCTTCCGTTCCGCTGTAATCCAGAATTAATAGTAATACATATGTCACGGGCTTCATGTCAAGCTTTCATTTATTTTTCTCAATAGAAGACAGCAGGGATTGCTTCGCTTCAGTGCTGAGCAAGTTGAGCTAACTTGAATTGAAGTAGAAGCTTTGTGGCTGTCCTTCGCATTCCACTCCGAAAATCACTCAGTGAAGCGGACGGGAGGAGTGAATGGAAGAGTGATGGTACATTCGCATTGCAGCTGACGCGCGGTGTCTTTCGGTCACAAGATAAGTGTTCGAAAGGCGAGACCGAGCGCCTGAGGTTCAGGACTGAAACGAAATTGAATGAAGCGCGAAAAGACCACGGCGTTCATTTCGAAGCATCACTAAGTTACAGCTGGCGTTCAGTTTGATGAATTGATATCCTTGTGCAAAAAACTGACCTCAGTCCAAGTGATTGATGTCACGGGATTGATCCACTGGGTCATGCCATCTCTTCTGTCACCGTCGCTGAGACGAGGCCACTGTTCCAGAGATTTTGTTCTGAGAATCCACTCGTCACTATACAGTATGGGGAGAACTCTGGAAGAAGGTTACCTCGGTCGTGTATGGAATAAAGCGAGGGGGTGTCTCGTGACTCTCGGTATGGGCACGAGGACGTATCGAAGAGAGCGTCTAATAGTCCTAACGTCAGTTCACGAATTGAGAAGATGGAAGATCATTTTACGACGTACTGTCTGGGTGAATGTGATCTCCATCCGAGGACGCTTTGCATGATTGACGCTGCTGAGTTCCTCAGATTGCGCTGGAACTGGTGGCATGGTATGAAAGAGACCAACCTAAAGCCGGCGAGGATGACGATGAAAGGCCTACACGCAGTCTCTGAGAGGCAAAGACAAAGAAGAGAGTTTCCACTACCCACAACGTTTAAGGGCAGTATAAAGAAGTGATCCCACAAAGCGAACAGCATGCATCCGACAACCGGTTGCCCAGCCACCAAATACAGAGACTCCTCGCCCGTCCATCAAAGCCCAGCAGCCTTTACGACTGCTGATCAACGTCTCTCGACGACCCCTGGGAACCCCGCTCAGTTCGACCAACCAGCATTTGAGGCCACCGACACCCGAAAGAGTGCCGGTCGTTTCGTCCCTCTAAAGAGAGGTTAACCGTGCTTTAAGTCTGTACTTCGAGATGAAGAACAGAAGGCCCAGTCTCGACTACCGTGAGGTAGTGAGAAGGTGAGCGCAGGGGGGATGGGGGAGTTTCAATTTAGCGTGCGATTGATATAGACGCAAATTCTGTTGTTGTGTTCAGTTTGTCAATAGTTTTCAGTGAAGGGGATTATGCTTAGTGATCTATAAGAGTCGATACAGTCGCAACGAGCCAGCAAGCTAGTCAAAGAGCCCATCCAAGAGCAACACCAATAGCACGCTGAGAAGCCGAGATTATCCGAGTCCGTAACAGAAGGACCGACAGAGCCACAGAATCGCAATATGGAATTTAGGCCCCTTTCATCCAAGAGAATAGGTTGCGTTTGCTGAAAGCCAGCTTGATGAGGGCGCGTACCAGCAAAGCGTCCAAAGCAGCGTCCAAAGCAGCGTCCAAAGCATGGAAAGCAAGAGCGAAAAAGCAGGTCGCAACCATATCCGATGTCCGACTGCCGAATGATTCGTGGGCGTCTATTGCTCCTCCTCCTCATCGATACTCGAGTCAGGCGTTCGCTTTGAGCAAGCTCAGCGACAACGACAGTACCTTCGTCGTAGTAATGTTCAGTAAGAATATTCTTCTTTATTCACAGCCACTCACAAATCCGCCACCACAACAGAACTTTCGTCCATATAATCCGCACGCTCAATTGGAACTCCCCCATCCCCCCTGCGCTCACTCTCTCACTACCTCTTGGTAGTCGAGATTGGGCCGTCTGTTCTCTGAACAGAACCAGCCACTGGTTCGCCCCGTAGGGTGACTGACAACCGCGCCTGCAACGATCTCCTGCTGCTTCTGCAGTAGGTGGGAGCAGGAAATGCGGAGGCCATTGCTGGAGGCTGCCACTGAGCGGGGCTCCCAAGGGGTCATCAATAGATGTTCACCAGCGAGTCACTCTTCGGAGGGCTCGTTGGCCTTTGATGGAGCGGGCAGATAGCCTCTGCTTTCGACGGCTGGGCAACCAGTCGGTGGAAGCATGCTGTCTGCTTTGGGGGATCGCTTTTCACTGTCTTCTCAACGCTATGGACAGCGTAAATCATCCTTATTATCTCAAGTCGTCCTTCATGTACGTCTTCGTGAAATGGGATCTTACGCTTGCTAAATCGCTCTCAGATAGGCTATGGCAAGTCGAACAAGCCCGTGTCGTCATGCTGCTTCCCCACAACTTGCACGGTTCCGTTTCGATATCGCCATTCAATAGGCGAGCCGAGCGGGACTTGACATAATCGGTGCTCTGTAGCCTTTGGCGATGCCCTATTTTCTGTATGTCTATCTCATATCCCTCTGATATCAAGCCTGACCAACCGAGAAAGCAGTTAGAGACATTCATCATATATAATCCGGCAGACCCTATACATCGATATACCTAACGAAAGCATATATGACATGAGAGAGCGATAGCGATAATTTGGCATGGGACTTCAGCGTATCTTGAACTAGAGAAACCATGTGTCGACCGGGACAACATCATAAAGTTGTTCTTAACCCTTAGCAAGAACGCGGAAAAGAGTATTCGCTTCCTCGAACCTAGAGTTCTGCAAAGCGAAATGCTTCATCTCCGTAATCTCGTCATCATCGGAAACATCGATGACAGATGACTTGACGAGCGATGAATAAAAGCGACATAACTACATTGAATCAAATTAGAACTCGAATGGAATGAGATAAAGGATGAACTGACATTAATGATGGCCTTCTCCAGTTTATCATCTATCTTGCCGGTCATCTCGATCTCCCTCTCCTCCCTCTCGATCCACTCTATACAGCCGTGAACGAAACCTGCGAGAACATTGATGACAATCACGTCCGCTACGTAATAAGTAGCTTCGACAGAACCAAGAGGAGTCTGATCCATGACAAGTCTACCTATGAAATCGAACGAAGAGAGTGTCGGAGGAAGGCTCTTGATTTCATCTACGTATTCTTTCTGTGCGGCCTGCGGCATGGAGGACTGTAGAATCCAAACGAGGAAGGGATGAGCTATCATGGGATTGTGGGTGATGAGAGCTGGGAGATCGGGCGCTTTGAGGATAGGAAGAGGGTGCACGAGTGATTGGAGATGAGGTCTCAAGATCTAATTATTCGCTTAAGATACTGTCCATGCGTAGAAAAAAGGATGCTTACGCGTTGTTCAGATAAAGTAAGGACGCGAGAGCGCGCAGAGAGCAGGAGAGATATCGCTTTACTAGTGCCCTCATAAGAAGATGCCGATCGATTGATGAGACTTGAATTATTGAATGCGTTTTCAGAGGAGCCATAAGTAGGATAGTGATCCGAAGAGCGAGTAACAAGCGTAGGTCTGGGAGATTGCAAGGGTGGAGTTGATGATCGTGATACAGTCGTCGATGCTGATGATGCTGATGTAGATATATTTGTTTCTTCTATGAGCGTCAGCTGCGCAGCGCGCATTTGCGGATGCAATGGCTCTCTAGCCAGCTGTGCAGGAGAATAAGGACCAATCTAACGCCGGTATAAGTGATTTTCGACAGTGAAGCTGGTGATAGAGACCTACGTCACTTCCTTCGCCACGAAGGATTTTCCACAAAACCCAAATAAATTGCTCGTTTACATGTGTGTCATTAATATTCACATGGGTCCTGGCGACAGCCCTGTGAGACAAGAATTGTTCCAAAATTATGGAGCGAAATGGGTTCATGCTGATAGGATGCGGCGTGTAAAGGGAAAACAGAATAAAGGATGATAAAATTCGGAGAGCATACTGGGATTCGACGGAACATTTAGTGAAAGTGCATAATAGAACGACGGTGATAGAGACATACATCGGAGCCAGAAGTCATCTGAGGCAGGACAGTGTCAAGGGCAATTCTAAACCTCTCATGCTGAGGAACGATGTTGGCGTATGCCTGAGCGGCAGCCAGGCAAGATCTGTAGCCAACAGAAGAAAGCAGGCTGCCAACGGACTGCCTAAGAGCCTCAACGTCCGTTGAATAAAAATCCAGGTTTTCTTGTGTGGGGGGTTGAGATTTCAGTATAATTTGGGATAACATGGAATGCCAGCTGCCCTCGACCGATGTGATTTCAGACTTGAGCGATCGATGCGAACGATATGAGGGCACGGTTGAGGCGTCGCAAAGGGAAGAAAGAGAAAGGTGAATGAGTACAGTTACAGAACCAAGTGACTTATAGATCGATGTCGCTCTGCGTCTGATTCTGGGTTTAGGGCCTCAGGAGCAGTCAGCTAAGCATCCGCGTGTTATGAATGATATTCTAGCAGACTAGCTGCGAACTTTTTTGAGTATGACTGACGACTAAGGCACGCCTTGAATCTCAGAGCCAAGTGTTGAGCAGCTCAGTGTCCACACGGCGGCGAGGGAACAATGCACCGACTGCGAAGTCGTGTGTTGTGGCCTGGTTCCAGGGGAGCCAAACAAGGACAAAGCACGCCGGCTTTACAAACGTGAACGCAGATTTATAGCAGAGCATGATTTCGGTACTCTGTGTTGGTTGAAATTCTTGTATTTGAGTCAAAGCGGTCCCTGAAATTGGAAGATCTATCCTTCTTGGAAACCGGCTGTTCACACGCATGACAAGTGAGTTTCCGGGCATAACATAGCATCCGTATTATCTTATCTCCAATTTAAAGGCCTCCCTATCTCATCGGCATTCTAGATTTTGATTGGACTTGGCAGCACGGTATTCTTGTCTTCAGGGCATTGGTCCCGAGTCCGAAGCAGATCGACTCTATTTGGCGAGCCTGAGATCTCGATCTCAATTTAGTACCCTTCTAGACGTTCGCGTACTTCGTGATAAAATAAGCTAAAACAGATTATCGATTATGAATTAATGCAACACAAGATAATACAGACAGGCTACAGCAAAAAGACACACATACACACAGCAAGACATACTGACAATCATCGTATATGAACATCACAGTCCAAGCCTGACGACCCATCTCAGAAATCGCCCGATGACCCACATCGGATTTAGGAACACAATCTGGAAGATCCCACCATTCGCACCGTCCGACGCATCCGGCCTATCGCGTTTCGTGCCTCGGACGGTGACGTCTGATTCGGCGCCAGAATGATGATCTGGCTCATTTTCATGTTCTTGTTCGGGTGAAGAAAAGTGGTCGTCTGATTCTTCGGGGACCGTTTCCAGTCGTCGAGGTTGATTAAGATGAGACGAGGAAGGAGCGGGGTGGAATATTGAAGGAATCAAGAATTTGGGTATTAAGAATTTGAAGGGAACGTATGAGAAAACCTTTTGAAGTAGGTTTGTCAGGATTTTAGGTGGGGGGTGTTTTGATGATGAAGATCGTATCCGTGCGGTGGGCTCTGATGAAGAGCGTTGAGAGGAGGGGGGATTTCCGTTTTGGGTTTGTGACGCAAAGTGGACGTGATGAAATCTCGAGCGAGACTGTTGAGTATGGATTTCCGAAACCAGCTCTTCTAATGCTGCGAATCGTTTTTCGTCCCTCAACCTTGTTCTTTCGCTTTTTTTCAGCGCAGACTGAAGATCGCTGATCTGAACCTTCAGATCTTCATTCGCTCGATCCATCTCGTCAACTCGTTCCCGCAGGCTGTCCCAAAATGCTTCTTCTTCTTCATCGATTTCATCCGGACTCTCTGCAAGCTCCTGCTCTCTCAGCTGTTGTAGAGCGTCCTGGTGCTCGATGGAAATAGCATCCTGCAAGCCTTCGGTATGCCCTCTTAACCGCTCAATGAGATGGTTCCAAGGACGAAGACCGGCCGCTAATGCGAAGAGTGAAGTAGAAAACCAAGAGAGGGGTGATGAATTCCCTGGTGATAGGGAAAGGGAAAGGGAACGAAGAAGCAGTGAGCCCAGAAGGGGAGAGAGAATGGAGAGAGTCAGGTAGATGAGTTCGAGGAGGTGGAGGTGGGACTCAAGGGAAGATGGACCTTTGGGTTCAGATGGGAGGGATGGATTTGACGATGAGGGTGATGGCGGGGAGAAGAAGTGGATGTGGGAACGATGCCGCGGCCTGGCCATCATATAAAGCTCCCAAGGAACTAAATCTACCTTTCAGCCCTCACGTCGTAAAAAGTAGTTGTTAAACATACCTTTGATTAGCTGATGCAGATAGAACACTAGACCCAGGAGTAATAATATGTCTTTCAAAATATCACTCCCAGTAAAGAATGATGCCACTGGAATAGCAAAGGTCAAGAAAAGTGGTAAAGTCGACGACGAAGGCTCGGCATTCTGCTTCCTCGAGCTCGTCGGTGGCACGCTATTACTGCGACTTCGTGCGCTCCCCAGACTCGATGGTCTTCGCGAAATGCTACTCCCGGTTCGCGAATATCTTCGCTGAGCAGGACGGCTGTCCTCCCCGCCATTTCGACGACTCTGAGAACCAGAACCAGGATCGCCGAGCAATGTCGAACTTGGCGACTTCTGTCCAGAGCGCTCTTTCGCAGAGGCCGAAGTCGCCTCAGGATTGGAGATGAATGGGGAATCTACAGGGTCTCGCTCGTGCTCGTGTGCCACGCTCCCCGACGGAGCACTACCAGAAGGCGAAGGGAAGTAAGACTCGTCCTCATCGTTGAATTGCTGTTGTAGTCGTCGTTGACGTTGTCGGAGCGACATGGTCGTCACTGTCGATGATGAGCTCTGGCGTGTGGACGTTGGGGATGCATGACAGTTCGAACTCGCTCAGAATACTCGGTTCAGCTTGACAGCCGTTCCCATTACGTAAGATATCGTCGTCGAATGATGCCCATCGAGGTCAGCTTTGCCCCGGAGGTACATAGTTGGCTCGGTATTACAAATCTCCGATGCTACAGCCAACAGCTATCCTATGCGTTCACGAACAGCTCGGGCGACTGTCCACTAACATACTTTTCAACTTGGCTTAGCTTCTCGCACCATTCTGTCAATCGGTTTGCAAGGAGACCGATTTGATCTCGTGACAGTACACGAGGTTGTACCCAAGTGATAGAGGCCGTTTGGGAGACTTCGTCAATGGTCCCCCGGATGAGGTTGAGACTGTGAAACAATCAGCGGGTGAGAGTCGCAAGAGTCAACCAAGACCTCACCTGAGAGCTTTCATAACAAGATGTTCGACATCGTCAACGGGCAGACGCGTCTCCTCTGCTATCGTCTATACAAATTGTCATAGTAGTCCGGGCTACAAGATTACAAAAAAAGAACATACCTGGAATGTCAGGGTCCGACTGGATGTCGATGATCGCATCCGTCTGAACGCAGACTCGATCAATGCCATCATGCACACTTTCTGTCGCAGGAACGAATGATTGTCGACAAGGAGTGGCTAGAAGACCGGTCAGCGAGTCATTCACCAGATTCCGGCGTCTTTCAAGTACCTCTTTCGAGAACAGCGGAACCAACGCATCGAACTTGCCGATATCACCCTCATTAAACGTATACAGCAGTTTCTTCAACCAGTCGTGGGGCGTATTGTCGAGGCAATCCAATATTGGGTGCATCAGCTGAAATTCCTGTCAGTCTCAAACGTTCGCGCCACCGCGACATCGCGACCACTCACCAGTTCGCCAAAATTGTAGATCTCCTCACCCAAGAACGCCGCCATTGCAAGATCATGCGCGCGCACGAGCTTCTCTTCGGGAGACAGTGGAGGTGGGGTCGAGTCGAGGTCGGGGAGACAAGCTAGGTAGAGAAGAGCATTGCGGTAATACGGCGCGTATTCGGGTTTCATTCTGTAGTAGTCGGCGGCGGCATTGTAGTATGCGGCATTCACAGACTTTTCAACGCTGGGAAGATCCTCCAATGCCTACAATTTCGTCAATTTCGATGTACCGATCGTACACACGTGAGGACAGACCTTGGCACATTTGTCAATGTCCTTCTTGCTCTCTTCCAAATCTCCGTAGAGAAGCTTAGCATGCGCGACGGTGGCAAGTAACAAAGCGTTCGCCTGAGGCTCTTTGATCCGTTCAAGGAGCTCCGTTAAGAACGTGACGTGGGTCTGAGGGTTATCAAATTCTCTGGCAACGATGATGACGAGGTCTACGAGTCGTAGAGGGTTGAGCTTGGATTCAAAGTCACGGATGAACGAGTTGAAGAGCTCGAGACGATAGGGACGGGAGTCGGGTTCGTGATAGTACGCAAAGATGGAGTCGTTCAGCTGATGCCATAGCCTGGAGACCGTTCAGACATAAACTTCAGAAAATGAAGTCAGGACGCACTTTCTGTTGTAAAGGTTTCTGAAAGAGTCATAGTAACGCTGCAGCGAAGGTGGCGAGTTCTCAGTCAGGGCTGTTAGGAGCTCAGGAATTTTGACTTTGGGTGTGTCGACTTGCATGGAGACCATCGTTGAAGTTAGTTGGACGAGCCCGCAATCCCGCAATGAGCTAGAGTTCAGCGACGCGTCAGACACGCGTTACGTAAGCTCTCTTCTTCAAGTCGAACGCATACGATCTAGTACGAGCCTAAAGCTGTACAACGCGCATTTCGAGTATTGCAAGGCTTCTGATTATGCCAAATCCATAAATATGTTTATGGGAACGTTTGAGGAAGGTTCCCGTATTTTCTCCAGTGTTGTCGATATTGAGCCCTACGTCGGAACCCATAACGAAGCATAAACGTTTACAGAATTGTGAATCAAGTTATACACCACAGAATTTCTAGAGACAGGGTACCAACAGTTCAAACACAACTAGTGCCAATGCAGGCATACCCTAAAGTAAGGCACGTTAGATGGTACCGATAAAAGGTGAAAGACTTGTGATGTACTCACGTACCAAGGAAGCGTGTCCAGCATATTTACTATTGACTCATTAGTCCTCTAGCCACAATAGCCGCTGCTTCTGAATTTCTGCGAAAACTCAGCGTCAGAAGTGGTCGGTCTGCGGATAGTCTGGAGGACGGACAGCG
This sequence comes from Sistotremastrum niveocremeum HHB9708, assembly GCA_001630475.1. Classification (NCBI taxonomy): domain Eukaryota; kingdom Fungi; phylum Basidiomycota; class Agaricomycetes; order Sistotremastrales; family Sistotremastraceae; genus Sertulicium; species Sertulicium niveocremeum. The sequence continues at coordinate 106,213 of KV419401.1, forward strand.
CCGGCAGATGAGTCGCTTACTTACAGAGAGCTGCTTCAGTGGCATCGACATCGCCGATCGCCTTGATACATCTCAGGGGCAGATACATGCGATATGGAGGTAATCCTGGCATGGATATTCGCCCATAGGTTTTATACCGATATAACAAACCTGACAGAGACTGTCAGTAAGGTGAGGACGTTGAGTGATGAAACGTACATGGTGAGATATCAGGAGGATGATGGACATAGTTCTCATCGCCCACAACGTTTAAAGGGCAATGGAGAAAAGATCCCACAAAGCAGACAGCATGCAGTCAACGACTGGTCGCCCAGCCATCGAAAGCAGAGGGTGTCTGCCCGCTCCATCAAAGGCCAACGAGCCCTCCGAAGAGTGACTCGCTGGTGAACATCTATTGATGACCCCTTGGGCGCCCCACTCAGTGGCAGCCTATATCCAGCACAGGTCTCCGCATTTCCTGCTCGCATCGACCGCAGAAGCAGCAGATGGTCATCACAAGCGCGCTGATTAACGTCCCACGAGACAGACCGTGAGCTGGGTGTGTTAAAAACAGTAGGCCCAATCTCGACTACCAGGAGGTAGTGAGAGGGTGAGTGCAGGGGGGATGGGGGAGTTTCATTTTGGCGTACGGATTATATCGACGAAAATCCTGTTGTTGGGGCGGGTTTGTGAGTGGCTGTGAATGGTGAAGAATGTGCTTACCGAACATTACGACGACGACGGTACCATCGTTGTGACTGAGCTTGGTCAAAGCGGATACCTGACTCGAGCGTCGATGAGGAGGTGCAATAGACGCTCAAGAAGCATTTGGCAATCGGATACCGGATACCGTCGCGACCTGCTTTTTCGCTCTTGCTTTCCATGCTTTGGACACTGTGCTGGAATATACCCTCATCAAGCTAGCTTTCAGTAAACGCAACGGATTCCCTTGGATGAAGTGGACCTAACTTCCATACTATTGCGCTTCTGTGGCTCTGATGGATCTTCTGTTGCGTACGCTCGGTTGCTCGGTGTGCTGTTGGTGTTGCTCCCAGATAAGCTCTTCAGCTAGTCTACTGGTTTACAACGACGTTGAAATAATCTTCTAAATAGGTAAGCACGATCCTCTTCATTAGCGACCACTTACAAACTCGCCACAACAACAGAACTTTCGTCTATATCAACCGCACGCTCAATTGAAACTCCCCCATCCCCCCTGCGCTCACTCTCTCACTACCTCCTGGTAGTCGAGATTGGGCCGTCTGTTCTTTGAACAGAACCAGTAACCGGTGCACCCTGTAGGGTGATCAACAACCGCGCCTGCAACGATCTTCTACTGCTTCTGCAGTAGGTGGGAGCAGGAAAAGCGGAGACCGCTGCTGGAGGCTGCAACTGAGCGGGGCTCCCAAGGGGTCATCAATAGATGTTCACCAGCGAGTCACTCTTCGGAGGGCTCGTTGGCCTTTGATGGAGCGGGCAGTCAGCCTCTGCTTTCGACGGCTGGGCAACCAGTCGGTGGAAGCATGCTGTCTGCTCTGGGGGATCGCTTTTTCACTGCCCTTAACCGTTGTGGGCAGTGGATATTACTCAATCCTATCTGCGCTTTCATTTCCGCCGCTTCGCAGGTATGTCTTCATCCACCAATATCTTCTCCCCTTAGTCATTCTGAGCTGTTTACCAGTCACGGATGTAGGTCTACGTTACTGAGACACTATCTACGCAAATCGCAAAAAATGGCGATCGTCTGGCAAGAAAAACCCTTGGCTAAGTCTGTCGAAACCTCTGTGTGCCTTCAACTCGGTCTGTCCAATTTCACCGAAACCGTGCTTGAGGTTAACTGAATATTCGACCAGATTGCAATCCACTCGTGTTTGGCGAACACCCTGCAGACACGTTCCAGCAACTCTCTCCAGTAATCAACGGCGTACAATATGCATAAAAATGAGATGCAGCTCCATCAATATACCTTACCTAGCGTGGAACTAACGCTTCCAATATTTTATTCGCTTTTTGTACCCTCCGAGTCCACGACCTCTGTAAAAAAATCCCATTTCCAACAAATCATCATTATCAATATTGATGTGGATCTACGCCAATTATAATGCTCACATTCTACGTCAAAACACCTGTAGAAAAATGCCATAAAATGCATGTCTAGCGCGTGCGATAGGCGTACAGGTCAATGCAGACATGAGCAAGTGGGGAAGATAGGCTCTCCGTCCCGGTGAATACAGTAGTGTACGAAACGCCCTTCTCACCCCTTTCAAAGCACTACTTCTACGACACTATACTAGTGTTTTCTATTGTTCGTTCCCGGCTGATTAGAGCCGAATTGAAGGTCACATTTCAGTCTACGAAATGATTACACGTATAGCAGAAATGGCTGACGTCATCAACGCAATAGAGGAACGTGATCGACTTCAGGGTTTATATATCTCGACTCCCGTCCATCCCCACAGTCCAGGTCTGTCTCAACCATGACCTCCACTATCGACCCAAAGACTATCGGTCAGCCCGCGAAGAGGCACCATAAACGCTCTCCTACCGGTTGGTACATGGCTGTATGCGCGTCGGATCCCTACTGATCCAGATCAGGCTATCTCCCTGATAAGGACAAGTCTGGTAAAGAGATCTGGCCCAGAGGCGACGAAAAGACATGGAAAGACAATCTTCGTGGTATCAGCAACGGTACGCTGTCCACCGTCTTCTCGGGATCTCATTATCTTACCGTGCTCGATAGATGTCCCAAAGATCACAAAGGCATCGTTCACCAGCATCTTTGATTTTTCTATCTAACTTTCTCTACAGTCCATCGTCAACCACGTTCAGACGACGTTGGCTCGTCAGGCGTACAACCTTGACGATGTAAGGGCCTTATCTCCGAACTAGCGCTAATCGCCATCTAACACAACTATGATCACAGCAAGGTGCATACGAAGCTGTTGCGCTTTCGGGTAAGCATCTCATCCTCTCATACGAGCTTACGCTCATATCTATGCAGTCCGTGATAACTTGATCGTGAACTGGAACGACACCCAATCGTTCTTCACCCGTAAGGCGCCCAAACGCGCTTATTACCTGTCTCTGGAATGGCTAATGGGCAGGACCCTCGACAATGCCCTTCTCAATCTCGGTCTGAAGGAGAAATATAAAACTGGTGTCGACAAACTCGGCTTCGTACGTTTCCCGGCCTCATCCTTGAGCGTCTTTAACATAGCGTGTAGAACGTCGAAAACCTGATCGACGAAGAACGCGATGCCGGTCTTGGAAACGGTGGCTTGGGTCGCCTTGCTGCTTGCTACCTCGATTCTTCCGCATCTCAGGAGTTGCCAGTCTGGGGATACGGTCTTCGTTACCGTTATGGTATTTTCCAACAACTCATCGGGCCGGACGGTTCTCAGCTCGAAGCTCCTGACCCGTGGTTGCAACACTTGAACGCCTGGGAGATCCCAAGATTTGACGTTGCCTATGACGTGAGATTCTATGGTCATGCCGAGAGAGTTGATAATGGAAAGGCGGTCTGGAGTGGAGGACAAGAGGTTGTTGCGATTGGTTATGATGTTCCTATCCCAGGATATCATACCAGGAATACTAACAACATGTGAGTTGGAGATATCTCGAAGTCGGGCTCTTCTGACTGAGAATAGTCGGCTCTGGGACGCGCAACCGAAGAGAGGGTTTGATTTGAACTCTTTTAATGGTACTTCATCGTCCTGTGTACTATGTATACTCCGAGGCTCATGACGATTTTTTTAGCCGGAGACTATGAGCGCGCCGTCGATTCGTCCAATTCCGCTTCTAACATCACCTCAGGTACATTTCTGCTCTTCATTTCCGACTTCATTCTGACCCTCTCACAGTCCTTTATCCCAATGACAATCATATGGGTAGGTCCGTCTTATATCTGAGCGACACAGCTTGACTTCTCTTTTAAGTTGGGAAGGAGCTTCGTCTCAAGCAACAATACTTCTGGAGTGGTGAGTCCTGTCGACATAACCGATTTGATTTGCCATAATGATCACGCCTTAACAGCTGCCAGTTTGGCCGATATCCTTCGTCGATTCAAGAATCTCGAGAAGCCCATTACCGAATTCCCGGAGTACGTCGCTATCCAACTCAACGATGTACGTGTGTCTATATGCTTTCGTTCCTGGATCTGATGTTCGTTCCGGTGATGAAAAGACTCATCCCACGCTGGCTATCGTCGAATTGATGAGGCTGCTGGTCGATGATGAAGATGTTTCCTGGGAGAAGGCTTGGAATATCGTTACCAGTACCTTCTTCTATACTAATCACACCGTCGTAAGCCGTCTCAATGACCTCCCGAGGAATTGATACTTAGGACTGAATAGCTTCCGGAAGCGTTGGAGAAGTGGCCTGTTCCTTTGTTGCAGCATCTCTTGCCAAGGTGAGTGCTCTAATATCCCCTTCAGCGCGTTCGCTCATGGATACCGCAGACACATGCAAATTATCTTTGACATCAATCTGTAAGCATCGCCTACGCACAAGTATCACTTACTTACGGTGGCATAGGTTCTTCTTGCAAGCTGTAGAGAAGAAATTCCCTGACGATCGTGATCGCCTCGCCAGAATGTCTCTGATCCAAGGTCTGTACTCCATCGTTCTCTGTGGCTAGTATTGATATGCTGACAAATATGTCAGAGGGAACTCCTCAATACGTCCGCATGGCGAACCTGGCATGTATCGGCAGCCGCAAAGTCAACGGCGTTGCTGAACTTCACTCTCACCTCGTTCGCACCACTATTCTCAAAGACTTCGTCGAATTTTACGGCCCTTCCAAATTCGGGAACGTCACCAACGGCGTAACACCCCGTCGTTGGCTGGATCAATGCAACCCCCTTCTCTCGGCGCTCATTACCGATACTCTCGGTATCGCGAAGAGCAAATGGCTGAAGGATTTGGATCTTTTGAAAGGGTTGATCAAGCACGCCGATGATCCTGTGTTCCAAGAGAAATGGAGGACTGTAAAGCAGGCTAACAAGGAGCGCTTGGCGCACTTTGTGGAGACCACTTTAGGTGTAAAGGTTAACACGAAGGCGATGTTCGACGTTCAGGTACGTTTTGCCGTCCAACAAGTGTACATTGAGGCTGAATGCGAGCAGATCAAACGCATACACGAGTACAAGAGACAGTTCTTGAATTTGCTCGGGGTTGTCCATGTGAGTACTTCCTGTCTGGCCGGGCTGTGACAAGACTCATTGGAACCCAGCGTTATCTACTCCTCAAGTCTATGAAGCCTGAAGACCGCAAGGATGTTAATTCTCGGGTCGTCTTCTTCGCTGGAAAGGCGGCTCCAGGATGTAAGAATATCAACTAGACCCAACCGTGCCACTGTCTCATATCTCGATAGATTACATGGCTAAGCTCGTCATTCGTCTGATTGTCAACGTCGCCCGTGTGATCAACGCAGACAAAGACACGAACAAATACCTCGAAATGCTTTTCATCCCCGATTACTCCGTCTCGGTCGCAGAAGTCCTCATCCCTGCGTCCGATCTATCTCAACACATCTCGACTGCAGGAACCGAAGCTAGTGGAACATCAAATATGAAATTCTGCCTCAAGTACGTCATCTTGCTTTCCCTCGTGGCAGCCGATTGATGTACTATTTTTCTTGTTCAGCGGTGGATTGTTATTGGGCACCGTTGATGGTGCTAACATTGAGATTGCAGAGGAAGTAGGCGAGGAAAACGTCTGTAAGTCGCCTCTCGTACATGTCGTCGACTTCGTGCAATAGCTCATGGCATCCAGTCTTCTTCGGTCACTTGACCCCTCAGGTCGAAGACGTTCGCCACGCACATCTTTACCATCCCGTGCCTGTGGAAGAAAGATCCCCGGCTCTTGCTAACGTTCTCAACGAGATCTCATCTGGGCGATTCGGACCTGCTCCTGATTTTGAGCCTTTGTTGAATACTGTCCGACAGCACGACTACTATTTGGTGTCAGATGACTTTGATTCGTGTACGTCATCTCCGCAACAATTCTTTTGTCACATCTCTGAGCTTGCTCTTGTATATGAATATAGATCTGGCTGCGCTGGAGCTTGTCGACAAGGCTTACAAAGATAAAAAAGGATGGGTTAAGAAGTCCATCATCACTTCCGCCAAGGTCCGTGGCTTTATGTTTTCCTTTTCGTGCGCACAAACTGACTGATGGGTTTGTAGATGGGCAAATTTAGTTCGGACAGAGCAATACTGAATTACGCAGAGGAGTACTGGAACGTTGAGCAGTACAAGCTTGAGTGAAGCCGGTACATATCAAAATGTGAGGTACCCCACGGTCACGAAGTGTACAATCATATAGGGAGGAATGAAAAATTGCGCGCGTTTGTGACAAGAATACATTATCAAATTCTACATTCATTGCTATGGAACGATTTGGGAAAGCATTGGGAATCTTGTGTTCCTCGACATGGTACAGTATAACATCTGCGCGAGTCCAACAGACGAGGGTGATGGCTCGGCTTAGCCTCGTCGGTCTTCTTCATGCAGCGCAGGAGTCGCGGCGACATCTTTGGCCTTCTCGAGCTCCCCACGAGCCTGTTGCTGAGTATTGTCGAGAGGTGAAGCAGTGTTGACGTGGGAGGAGTGTTCATTTATCACCTGTCCAGCTTCGTGACCTTCTGTCGGTACAGACGTAGAATCAACCATAGTCACTTCAAGGAGGGGAGCCCGGGAGCGGTGGACCGTCACCAGAACCTTTTCACATCTTTCCAACAGCATGGTACTGCCGAGGGGGACGCCATTATCATTGAAACGAGCGACGACAAAATCTTTGAGGGTCGCGACTTGATCGCAGCGCTCAAGCCATTCGTTGACCTTGCTCTCCGTGTCGTTGGTTTCTCCGCCAGTGGGATTCTTCAATAAAGAGCATGAATGAGTGTTTCAGAGAGAGGGAGAGATGCTCACTTCTTCTGCCGCAATTGCATCCCGTACCCAGTCCTCAACTTGATCATACAACTCCTCATCATTTGGAGCTGGGCCAGCCGTTGCCAGAAGAGTCTCCAAACTCTTCGCCACAGGCCCGAGCCTCGCGTAGTAAGTCTTGACAACCGACCTCCATGTTGTCTCAGCCCCTGCTGGAACGCGTCAGTGTCTGTACCAGTAAAAACATTCAGTCTGAGAATGAGCTTACCGGGGAATTTAATATTCGCCTCGACCGACGCATCTTTCATCCCCAGGATGCTTTTCAACCCATGGTCCGGGCCTAGATATATGAAAATCGTCGCATCATCCAGTACTTCGAGGACTCTTTGGACGGCCTCTTCAACAGCCAATCCATGGGAGAGAAGAGGAAGGTGCCGAAAGAGCGCGTTGAGGGCGGACTCTATAGCCGGGCGCTCAGCTTCGACTCCAATACGAGTGCTAGCGAAAGTGCCGAAACAGTCCAGAATCGCGTTCATAACATCATAGAGATCGTTGGGATTCTCTATGTCGACAATCCACTCGTTGAAAATCATTTCGATGAATGTGGGGAAATGTTCGGAGAGTCCGTCGTTGGGCACCTGGGAAACCCTGCATACATGTTGTTATGAGATGCGGAAAGCGATGGAGAAAAAGATTGGAATACCAATCGCAGAATTCATCTATTCCCAGACTACCACCTGATTTATACGCTTTTATTCTTTCCATAAGCTCTCTTGGAGCTGTTAGTCGTTTCGCTACATCAGAGAAAAACCTGGCAAAAAGTTGATGATGGCGTTCACTGAGAGGGGCATTGCGGCGCATGAACTGTTCCAGTGGGACAGACAAAGTTTCTCGGAGTGCTTTGACCAGCACCTGATAATAGGGCCCAGGGTATGTCGCTTCTAAGTTGCTGGTCGTTTGAATTGCCATTTCGGCGACGGAAAGGTCGTCCTTGTTAATGGATTCAACCGAGCGGGGAGCAGAAGAGCGCATGAAGGTGTCTGAAAAAGGTGAGAAAACCACACAAGGCATAAGAGAAACATTCCCTCGCACCGCGTTTGGTGTCCAGCTTGGTATCGGCTTCCATCGCTGTTTGGCTCGCATGAATCAGGTTCGACTCAGTGTTGATCTGGCTACTTTGGTTTGGGGGCAGTAGAGTCGGTGGGTCCTTGGCTGGGATCTGGGGACTCGAAGGGATGGACATGCTCGTGGCAGTATCAGAGCACAGCCGACACGAAGTCTTGCGGAAAGAGAAAGGACAGTGCTGTCTCTTTAGGAATTCGCGTCTACAGAATTCGTCGGTGTTTTAAAAGCTCTGTCCTTTTTTCCAGCTAGACAAGTCGGCGGAGAATATTCTCTGCGCGCCGTGGTTCGAAGATTCGCAGTTCCATCAGTTTGGGCCCTACCCTTTAGCCAAGTTGGTCTTAGAAGCGGTTTGCTGCACAAATTCTTGGTAAATTTTTTCGCCATTTTTCGCCATCATTTTTCCTTTGGATTCATTTGATTGTATCCTTGGAGCTTATGATGCCTCGCATCATAATGTACTAGTAGTTGGTTTTCGTACCAGAGCAGAGCACAGGTTATCGACGGCGATATCGGCAGACTTCCAGAATAGGGATATCACTTTCCCAACACGATATGTAGATCCAACCATGCGCCCACTTGCGACTCTTGTTTCAAATACACTCTCCGACTGCTCTCGAAGACTTCAGAAAAGCATTATCATTTTCGGACCTCACTTGCGCAATGAGTATAATGGTCTTGACCGATTGCGAGTTTCGAGTTGAGTGCCATAGGGACATTGCCCTTGAATATCTCGGCAACTGAAATTCAGAGAACAATATGAATTTCACTTTTCAGGGGGGAAAGGAGGAGTGTCCGACCTAAATCTATGGTTAGACCTGTCTGGTAAAAGATTGATTTAATGTCAGAGAGCTTTCGGGTGAATATATGTTGGCTCTGTCACATACTGGTAACTGTTGTTGAGTTTTTTTTTTTTGTGAATTCGGTTGTCCAGTCGAAGACAGAGGTGGTTGGACAGCCGAAAAAGAGGGATGCGGGACACAGAATTGGGTTATTTGGGCATTGTTTGGTTTCAACGTCGAAAACGAGTGGCTCAATTACCATATTGGGATATGTTGGTGTTTGCACGGGCAGATCTGGTCTGGGCATGGCAGCTTCCTGACGTCTTCTGTTCCATGTACGTACGTATACACGTAGATATATAATTCGACAGCGGCTGACACTTTTCGCAACCATCCGCACCTCAGCTTAGACTATTGCTGGAACTCGAAAGTATTTATGGTGGAGACACAACTTCAGCTAGGCTATCACAGGTATATATCGATTCACATCATAAGCGGCCATTGGAGACGCGACAGTAACTAGAATGGCGGAGAATCAACCGATCAAAACTTGCAAGGAAGCTTGCAAGTTGCTACATTAGAAGCTCCGGTAACATCTTTGACCCTTTAACCGCATTAGTCTCGAACTCACAGCAGATCCACTCGTCGTCCCGTATAATGGAAACCACCAGGCCGTTCATGCCACGCTCTTTATTCACCATCTGCAAGCATCGCTAAAGTCGAATCAGTTCTCTCTGCCGCTGTGAGTCCGTGACTCTCAGATTTGTCGCTCACGCTTACAGAGCTTAGCTCCAGGATCAAACCTTACGATGTCTGGACAGAGTGTTCTACTGGTCGTCCCCGTAGTCCGGGGTGAGATCATACGTGGCAACGCATCCTATCTAAAGATTTTTCTTCCCCGTCTCCTCTGGTTTATAGGGCATGCAGAAGCTGCTGCTCTTGTTTACATGTATCAGCTTTGCGACCAACTCTCGCCCGATTTCTCAATATTCTTCAATTCGATGCATTCAAACGACGAATGGCCCACTTTCCAGCACTTGGCTGTGGAAATTTCTTCTGCCCTCCTCGCTCGGAGCGTGAGCGACATTAGCTCTGACGGTTTCTCGCTGGCCAGTCAATGGCTCAGAATGGGTGAAATAGACCGTGACACCTGGGAGGTATCCTTTGAGAGGTGCGTGCCCGTTTAAGTGTCTTACTTTTGTTTACTCAGCGAGGCGCCAGATTTTTCTGCACAGTTTTGGACGCAGCCGAGGGGCTGACACTTTTACCCTCCGCAATGGCAGCGATCTACCACCATTTTGGCCAGGGATTCAACGACCAACACATCGTCATCGAGTCTCTCCTCCGCCTTTCCAGGCAGGCGGTGGCTCACGCCCGCTCAATGGCGACAACTCAAACTACCGCCGACTCGGAAAGCGGACACTCACTGGATCCGTCTGAACTCAACCGTGCGTTCATGGAAGGCTGGATGCAAATCCTCCTACACAACAATGACCATACGGCTTTACATTTTTTGGATCTTTATGAAGCATTTGCCGGTCTTCGTCAATGCACTCTCGAGAATATTCTCGAGATACTGGCCCCTCTCATCGAATCGTCGCTCAGTTCGCCCCAGCTCTCCACTCAACCTCTATGGCTTCTTCTCCTCAGAAACTACGCCATCAGATGTTCATATTTATTTGCAGCTAAATTCACACTGCCGAGGAGACTGGGTGATGCGCTTCGTTCATTCTTTGAGTTGTTGAGAGATTGTTTGGGAGGGGAGTTTGGGCCCTCTTATCTTTGCATGAGGATCTCCGATATCAAATTCTTTGATGGGGAACACACCAAGGAAATTGTGGTCAGTAACAATATCTTTTGTTCTCCGAGACTCCGACGAAGCGCTGACTTTATTATTCAGTCGAGCATGGGTGACCTTGCAAAGCTCCAGTCAGCGGTTCAGCAGCTGCTGAATGTTGCAGCGCCGAATTCGAACCTGGACCATGCTTTTGCTGAACTTTACGCCGAGACTCTGGCACTCGTCACGCCCTCAGCTGACATGGACGCCCAAGCTCAAGGCGCTCAGCACGCCCCGGTTCCGTCAGCTGAAAGCACTGTACATCCCGAGGCGTCTTCCGTCCACCCCATACTAGCATCCACGACAAATCTTCAACGCCAAAATCTTGACAAAGACAATAAACTGGAGGTCGACGAAGTGCCATTTGTGACGAAGGACAAGGTACAGGCTCAGCTCGATCGTGAAAGTGGTACAAATGCTGAGAGTCGATTGGATTTTTCGCCCTCCAAGTCTAGTCCTACCGCTGCCTGAAAAGGAGAAGCTCTCTTGGACGTGGAAGCAGGGATCACACCCTCTTCTACCTTTTACCATATTGCCCGGAACACCCATCAAATGACTGACTTGTTGTCCGAATTGCCACTTGTTCGTCTTTCTGTCGTTTATTCTGCTGCACCCCCTTTGAAGAACGATCAAGCTTCAGTTAATGTATCTCTACGTATAGTCATAAGTAATGCTACAGTCAATCAATCGCAAGTTGCACTTGATATTCAATATTGGCCTGCCCTTTCGTATCAGTCAAAAAAATGGGGTAAAGATCGCTGGTATTGATATTCCTCGTTCACGCCCTGAAACTAACACACTCGATTCATAGCGGTGCGCAAGCAGTAGCCTATATTCATGACGCCAGCGCAAATCGACTATCTTTCATAGCATACGCACATGAGAGGTTGGAGAAGCTCGGGAAAACTTGAGACAGAGATGGCCGGGGTGACGGAGAAAAGACGCTCCACTTCTTGGATATGTACCGCCGCCGTGGAAGAAATTCACGACTTCGCCGAGGCAGACGGCTTCAGACTTTTGCACTAGATTCATTGAGCCCGGATCGTACGAAGGAGTAGGTTTAGATCGGATTCGTCTTGGCGTTTCAAAATGAAGGTCCTTAGCGCATTGATTCCAGATCCAGATGCAGAGCACTCGCAAAAAGCAGAGTTTGCGAGTAAAGACCTTGCGAACGATAGGATTTCAGTGAATTGAGTAATGTAAAGCGCTCCGAGGGCCCCTTCGGCTAATAGAAAAGCTGAGATGAACGCTGTGTGATTGCCTGGAGGAAGACGACACGAGCGACACTGAGTTTTTGCGACAACTTGGAGGAGGTAAGGCGTTTGAGTGCCGAAAGGATGCCGAAGAGGAGAATAGTCCACGAAGGAGAACCCTTGAAGATGCCGACACTTTGTATAGCGGGGGGACGTCGACCGCAGAGACATGGTGCTCTTCATGTACTAGAGCAAAAGATAAGGACAATTAGAGGACAAGTGAGACGACACGACACCAAGACTTACGAGGGCATTAGATAGCCAGCGAAAGGACAGGATCTGAAGGAAGCGAATGAACGTCAGGAAATTAGGAGTCGTTGCGACAGATGTAGACCTCAAAGAGCCGTCGAGTTCAAAGGCGAATGGATACAGAACGCGCGTAGCAGATGAGCACCCTTCGACTGTACATGATTCTGGATTGATGGATACGTTAGACATAGGGTACGTGATCAAGTAAGTGCGTGCAAAAAGAGGGACGTACATCATCTATGGCGCGGTGACCTGCGCCGGTTTTCAACACACCCTTATAGTTCGTCCTGGATCAGAATATTATCAAGATTCATAGGATGTGTCAGTCAAAGACGTACGCATCGTCGTGAACTCCTCCCGGGGCCCTGACTGGCGAACTCCGCGTGGCAAAGGTGCCTCGTCCTGTGAATCTCCAAGGCAATTGAAAAGGGCAAAAGGACGATTTCAATAGACACACTTACGGATAGTCAACTGTATCAAAATTGAGGTACTCGACGCAGTTCCTCGAGGTGAATATGATGGTAAGAAGTTGCCAGTTCTCGCGACTGCGACTGCGACATCCGCGTCCCGTTGAAAGATTAGATGGCCTCTTCCAAGAAGAAGCTGGCCTACATGCATGGCAGATCGTTGTGTATAAGTCTTCATCAGAAAATTTTGAAACTGCGTGGTGGTGGTACGGTCGGAAGTTGCGGTGCCGCTTCTCCGAGTCAACGACTTCAACGGCTTCAACTATGGCCACCGTATAAGTCGCCACGCCCAAAGTGAAAATCCACAAACTCTTGGTCGAGACTTCTTACGTTATTCGCTGCGTTGTCATCGTGACTCTCAGAGATTTTCATACCAGAAAGTGCGATCAGACTGCCTTTCAAAGTCTGTCCGAATCTCGACAGGTTATGGCATCAGCTCAACGCTTCCATCTAGGCAGGCTACCATAAATCTGGCTCCCATCCCTCCCGTCTCGAGCCCCTCACATTTCTCGTTTGAGGCTTCGAATCCGAGCGTAGCCACTGCGACTGACAAATGTCATCACCGTGGCTCAAGCGAGTCACTCAACCCTTCTCAAATGACTTCAAGCCAACTCTCTTTTCATTGCCACCGTTCCCCATTCTCAGCTTCTTAGCACGGACTGAAGGAGAGATCCACCTCGACGTTAGTCCCGAGGTATATTGAGTATGTTTCCATCATGCGTCAACCTGACAAGATGGATTTGTAGGCCCTGAAGGATCTTCCCAGCTTTCAGAATTATGAAACTAGCATATGATCGTGCCGCCGCCGTCAAGTATCACAAGATGAAGCATCCAATACGCCATATGTCACCGCGATGCCTCGCTTGATGGTAGCTTGCCTGAACGTCACTCGCCTGTTTATCCCTTCCTGCTGAAGAAGAGCTCCTCCGTATGCATGATATACCGCTATTGGCCTCATCGAGTGAAGAAATATTCACTTTGGCGATTTGGTATGTGTCCAAGACTTCGCGTCGGCTTACCACTCATTGAGTTAGCTAGTCAGCCAATGTCCACACAATTCCGGATCTACAGCACACCTTGGGACCGGTCAACGACACTGTTATACGCTATACATATGAAGGAGATATTGCCAATGAATTAATGAGTTCGCCGTGCTTGAAAGAGGTACGCAATTCGTCGTCGACTCACTGATTCAGACTGACTGAGCACTTTCTTGAAAGCAGCCTCGGGTGTCAGTAATAATCGGTCGTCACTATCCCGGCTGCCTGAAGAGCCGTTTCATGATTATCCAGTCGAACGACCTCTGCCCCCTATGCCATTTAGAGCTTGCACATGGATACTTCGGACGCCTCCGGAACCCAAAAAATCATATATTGGGTACATGCGGGTATGGAAACCCAAAGAGGTTCTCAAAAGGCGTTTCTTCAAGGCATCCAAGGCATCCTCCAGAATCCGCAGAGGAATCACTGCAGGCCGCGAGTTCGCATAACCGTTTGTTCCCCTACACGACATGACTGCGCTAGAGATGCATTCATCGACCCACATCTCATCGATAAATTGGCATCTTCCCAACAGAAACGAGCGAAGCAATTCCTTTCGTTGTATCTGTGCTCTCTCGTGTTCTTACTACCGGAATGCCATGTGAGTGTTTCCTTCTTCTTATTCCACCTGGACAGCGGTCTTAAGCGCTAAGTTAGATCTCGAAGCCTCAGCTTCAATCACTCATGCACCTTCTTCATATCCTCAAGGCACTCGATCTCCCCGCCTCATCACCCACAATCCCATAGACGCTCGTCCCTTCCTCGCATGAAATCCATCCCCACTTAGGCCGCTGGAGGATTAGATAATATATGTCAAACTTCCTTCGCTGACACTCCCCCAATTCAACCTCGGTGGCGGGCTCGTGATGTAACAACCCCATCTCGATTCCGTTAAGAAGAAAGGTGGGACGCCTTACTCATTGATGTCCTCACTAGGCTCCTTTACGGCGACCTTGCATGGGTCGAGAGGAATCGGAGGATGGTCAAGACGGAAGCATGGACATACTTCTGAATCGGAGAATTTTATTACCAGGGTCAATATCTCGGCCATTCTGTTGTGCTCACATTCTGATAGAATGAAATGCAGTTATATCGCCTTTATCCGTCTGTCATGAAACGCACCATCATCGATGTCTCGAATGAGTACTGCATGTGAATTTGCGGAATTCGAGGGTCCAGGAAACAGAAACTTTTCCGTGTTCATCAGAAAGGTTGGATGCGATGATTTTCTTGCATCTAATATACGATTTTCCTCTGTTGGAACCATCACGTGCTCGCAAGAAAGTGAAAACATTTATATTAGCCTCTCACTTCGCGTGTGCATTCTGCAGGTGCACCGTTGTGTAAGGTCCGGCGGGCTGGGTATGATCAGTTTCTCCGCCAGTATTCTCTGGCTTAATATTGGCTTGGGCCGGACTCTCGTTCTTCTCAAATGTGCAAGGCATCTCTCGATCACAACGTCATTTCAACGCAAGACTCCCCAAAATATATTGAACATTATGTCAAACACGACATTGTGCGAGTCGTAGGAAACACTAGGACGGCAGATTGAATTTGCCACGGGCTCATCCGAGTACTAGTGCGAGTAAACGAGCACAAAATCTCAATGAGCGGCGACGTACCTTATAGAAGATCAAGGGAATGCAAACGGATAGAGACATCAAATTTCACTGTCCACAACGTTTGAAGGGCAGTAGAAATAGATCCCGCAAAGCAGACAGCGTGCTTTCGACGACGGGTTGCCCAGTCATCAAAAGCAGAGACTGCCCACCCCTCAATCAGACGCCAGTGATCCCTCCGAAGAGTGTCTCTACTGCTTAACATCTTGCGACCGTTGAACACGCTGACTGATGACGCCGATGCCGTGCTTGAAGGGAATTTTGTGATCGAATGATAACGTCTTCAATGACCAGAGCGCAATGCAACCGACACGTAAAGAAGTACCGCTGCCCATACTGTTAGGAGGGCAGTGGTAGAGAGGGATCCCGCAAACTGGAACAGCATGCAAGCGACTGCTGGTTGGCCAGACCAACAGTCGAAAGCAGAGGCTGCCCAACCGCTCCAGCAGAGGCCAGCTAGGCCCTCCGAAGAGTAGCCCGCTGGTTGAACGTCTTACTACGACGCTCCCCTGGGAGCCTTCACTCAGCTTCAGCCCACCAGCAGTGGTCTCCGCATTTCCCGCTCGCATCTGCTGCCGAAGCAGAAGATGGTCATCACGAGCGCGCCTGTTGGTGCCCGAAGACAAACCAGTCGCTGGGTGTGTTCCGAGGAACAGAGAGCCCACAATCGACTACCAAATGGTAGTAGAGAGGTGAGTGCAAGGGGGATGGGGGAGTTTCAATTGAGCGTGCGGATGATATAGACAAGAGTTCTGTTGTTGTGGCGGGTTTGTGAGTGGCTGTGAATAGAGCAGAAAATAAAGAAGAAAAATCACAACGAACACGACAACGACGACGGGAACCAAGTGACCGCCGAAAGCGCAAAGCGAACACCAAACACGACCACACAGAAAGAAGACAAGCAAAACAAGACAAACAACAAGACAGACACAGAAAAACACAGGAACGGAAGCGCTGCGCTACTGGTGCCAAGACAACTCGCGACACTGCAGCGGAAGCAAGAACGAGACAAACTACACAGCAAAAGGAACACTAAAGAACGCCAACAAAAAAAACAACGAACAAAAGCAGGAAAACCCAGACCCGACCACCCAATGCGTCCTGCGCGGCTGCGAAACCAACAACCCAGCTATGCTACAGGCAGCCGTCAAATAGGAAAGCCAACAAACAAAGACGGTAACAACGACGGAACAATAGTCAGCAAAAAGATCAGTAAGAATACACACCCCCAGTCACAGCCACTCACAAACCCGCCACAACAACAGAACTCTCGTCCATATAAACCGCACGCTCAATTGAAACTCCCCCATCCCCCTTGCACTCACCTCTCTACTACCATCTGGTAGTCGAGTGTGGGCTCTCTGTTCCTCGGAACACACCCAGCAACTGGTATGCCCTAGGGCACCAACAAGCGCGCTCGTGATGACCATCTTCTGCTTTGGCAGCAGATGCGAGCGGGAAATGCGGAGACCACTGCTGGTGGGCTGAAGCTGAGTGAAGGCTCCCAGGGGAGCGTCGTAGTAAGACGTTCAACCAGCGGGCTACTCTTCGGAGGGCCTAGCTGGCCTCTGCTGGAGCGGTTGGGCAGCCTCTGCTTTCGACTGTTGGTCTGGCCAACCAGCAGTCGCTTGCATGCTGTTCCAGTTTGCGGGATCACTCTCTTCCACTGCCCTCCTAACAGTATGGGCAGCGGTACTTCTCTACGTGTCGTTTGCCTTCACTCCGGTTGTCGTAGACGTCACCATTGCATCATATACCTCCCTCCTGGCCCAGTCCATCTGAGCTGACAATCCGAACTCGCTCATGCCCGTCGCCGTGTCACCTCATCGTAGATGTCAGGTTTTCAGACCTGTTTTCGCTTCGATCATCTCATGATTAGGGGAGCAGCTCAGGACGCCGAAGAGCTCAATTTAAAAGTGTTGAACATGTTCCGAGGCTCTACGAAGACATATCATGGTAAGTGCTTCGTCCTCCTTTCCAACTAATTTTAATCACGCTTGATTGAGGTAGGAGCACCCTAGTTGAAACTACACGTCGGGCCTTATTAAGGAGTCATTGGGATTCAGACTGTGTATTCTCCGCCGCTTATACCAGCCATATTTTCGGGAAGATAATTGATGTACTGATCGTACGGTTGACATTAATTGAGATCAGTACCATGATATTGTGTGCTGCAACCTGCCTAGGAAATTAGGAATGTTGCCGCGTTCCTCCAAATATTGCACATATAGTCGTCGGATGCGGCTCGGATGCGCGACATCTAATTCTGAACTTCAACCACATCCTCAGCTACTACTACTCGTATTATCATTCCTTTTCACGGTGCATCAATGCCATTCCACACCTGCCCTGTTGAGATCGTCTCCATGATTATGCAACTCTATGAGCAAGACCTTGAGAGCGTCAACGCACGGAAGAGACTTTAGTTGACAATCGGCCTCGGACAAATGTTGGCTCTTTGACTCGCATTTATTATCGCAGTATTCTAATACTTTTGAAGTAACCGACGCTGTCGAAGAGTGATCCTTTCGCAAAGAAGCCTCTGGTCTGTCATATACCTGACATGGCCCTCGAAAATAGTGGATCTCTACCTGCAGCGCTCACGCATCCTCGATACCGAACGTTCCAATCTCACTATTCGACTCGATACGCGCGAATCAGGCTCGTCTCACAGAAAGGCGAAATTGGAACGGTGGACAAAATTTCTCAGGCAGGAGATGAGCAATATTCAGCAGCTGGAGTTGAAAGCGCACTGCGAAGACAGCAACAGTGAGCTTCTCAAA
Source organism: Sistotremastrum niveocremeum HHB9708 (assembly GCA_001630475.1). Lineage (NCBI taxonomy): Eukaryota > Fungi > Basidiomycota > Agaricomycetes > Sistotremastrales > Sistotremastraceae > Sertulicium > Sertulicium niveocremeum. The sequence continues at coordinate 124,231 of KV419401.1, forward strand.
GCCGTTGATATACCCGCACCTCGTCTGCAGTCATTCACCCTCCATCTCGATACTGGCATGGACTCCATCCGGAGTATGTTCGATCGCCAGGCACCTCTCCTTCGCACCGCACGCCTTTATACCGACGTCCCACACGATTTATCCCCCTTCCCTGTTCTGCAACAGCTCTGGCTGAGAGTAGGGGCTGATAATGCAGCGGGGGTTCTCGAAACACTCCGGAACGCCCCCATGCTCAAAGAGATCACTATAGTCGGAGCATCTGATCTTATCGACCTACCGGTGCCTCTAAATCCTCGCCACCCCATTCAATTGCCGGCATGTTCTGCCCTGGCAATCAAGAGCATGACATCATGTTGGGTCCGATACATCATCTCCAATGTTGTGTGTCCCCAACTGGAGTGCCTTGATGTTTGCGAAGGCTTGGCTTCTGCGCCAGATAATCCATTTCTCGTGTCCATCTTCGCTACTCTCCCATTACTCTCCTCATTGTACCGCTCGGTACCTGCTGAGCACAAGATGACGCCTGTGTACTTAAAACTCCATCAACATCAGTTCATCGTCAACATACCAGGCTATCGATTCGAAACCAACTGGAATGTCTTTTTCAGGAATGACACCGTGAAGCTCGTTGATACGATCAGTAGTGCAATCGTCGCGCTCATGACGTCCTTGGAACTCGAACCCGATGCGCTCACGATTGACAATTGCATTGCAAGGCCACGCAGAGATCGGCACGCTCCTCTGTTCCTGGTGAAGGCAGACCTTCACCGTGTCTTGCACCAAATTTTTCCTACTTTCTCTCCAGTGAGAGGCCTCAGCATCATGGGCTCAGTCACTCTGGTTTCACCAGCGATTCTCTCTCGTCAAACCAATCTGCCTAATCTCTCCATCGTGTGGGTCTCCCGAAAGCTCAACAAATCCAATGTGGAGGCGTTGAACAAGAGGATCACAACAAGGCAATTGCGCTTTGTGTATTGTTGAATTCATGAATGGAGTTAGGGCGACATAGCAACTATAGACAGGACTAGTGCGCAGTTGTTTCTTCATCTTTTACAATCCTATGCACGTTCACTGTCATCTCAATTCAACGTTGTTTTGTACCGAAGCCGAAGACTGTGTTGGCTGAATTTCCGACCGTCCCTATATGCCATGACTGGATCAATAGGAAGGGGCAAAAAAAGGGTGTCGTTCGGATCTTGTGTCTTAGCATGAACACCTGTCTCACGGCCCATCAACAGAAGTAATGGGAAGGTATGACCCTACGGCCATGTTCCCAAACGTCTCTCACACGTCAACCGGCATTATGCCAGCTCCCTGCGTTCGAGGATGAGAGCCGGTCACTCGAGTGAGTTTTCCATTGCAACTTGGGATCTAAGCAACACTGAGCAGGCACCATGACCCAGTACACGAACCTCGTGAGCTTGTTCGATATCACTCTTGTTTTGTTATTCCCTCAATAGCAGGAAATATATGTCAGGTCAAGCAAATCCAAGTACCAGACAAATTTTTGCTGCTCTGAAGCGAGCACCTTCGCTGCGCCTAATGAGCTACGTACACTCAGAAGGACTTCATGAAATGTCCAACGCCAGTTGACGAAGTGCACCAGAACACAACGGCCGCAACAGCCATCAGGAGTTTGACGCCGGTTAACCGTCAACTCCCGACTGGTATTCGCTTCCGTTGGCCAGTCATATCCGCTCGCGTCCAGAACGTTCGTGCTTGGTTACATGTCTAGGTCTGGCTGCTACTGAGCTTGTGATTGTGTAGAAATCCTCTCACCGAGTTGCGTCAGCAATGCTTGCAAATTCTTAAGGCACAAATTGCCGCACAATAACTTCTGGCCAGTGCTTTCAACCGTCGTTAAAAATTGAATTAAATCAAATCCAGGTTCTTGTAGCTGTGAGCGTTACCATGTAAGAATTTAATGCAGGTCCCACCTTTTTTGTGTGTTTTCACGGCATTTGCGGCTCCCTTTGGATTTTTGTTGAATATAGCAGACAGGTTCTAATGAATCCACAGCATAGGCCTTCTAATCGTAATTGAAGAGTCCTATTACCTGCTGTGTGACTTACAATGAACTGACAGTACGTCAACTGAACGTATCCGTCCACTCACTCACAAGCTCACTCAATTGTGATGGAAGCATCGGAAGCCTTGCTCTGGAGCTTTCATAGAGATCTCGACGTGCCGCTCTCCCCATCGCACCCTGTTTCTCACCTCGAGCTGTTGGCCGTAGCTACCGGGACCTGAGAAGCTGGAAATGAAGGACGGGAATGGACAGATGACTGGGATGGCGTGACCTAGTATCACAAGCATTTAAAACTGGGACAGCCCGTAAAGTGTATATAAGGTGAGCGAGATGGATACATTGTCACTGCAGTACACCACCTTTCAGTGCACGTAAGCATCCTCCTGAGTTACTATCCTCTCAGCAGTTTTCATTGACTTCTTGTCTCAACAGTCCCATTTTGCGCCAGCCTTCCAATTAACAACTTCGCTATCCATCAGGTTCGTCCCGCAGCACGTCTTACGCCGACCGCTGATAAAATCGATCATGCAGCATGAGTTACAAGATCACCATTCACGTCTTCCAGACCAATCCTACGGCCTTCTTCCGCATCGTCGAAAAGACCGTCTGGAATTATGCCAACGGCGGCACCTGGGACGAGGTTGACGACGCGCACGTCCTTACTATGGGCGGGAGCGGTACTTCTGGTGCCCTTCGCTTCGTCGCCGACAATGGCGAAAACTTCATAGCCACCTTGGGCGTCCACAACTACAAACGTTGGGGCGACATCGTCACCAACCTCGCCAACAACCAGACCGGTATCACCATCAACTCTCAGTACTACGATGGTACTCCCGACCGCGCCGCCGCCAGAGAGGCTCAGCGTGCCTCGTACAGCGTCGCCAACGCTCAAGGCAGGAAGTTCACTATCAACTATACCGTTGCCGATGGCAATGATCTCAAGGCTAACATCATCATTGGATAAACTCGAAATGCAGATGATTTTTGTAGTGTCGCTCCCTCATGTATTGCTGTGAAAAAGATCAATGAAAGTCTATGTTTGTTTGTATGGTTTATTTCTGGGAGAAGCATAAAAATGATCCACCACCGATGGTAGAGATCAACAAGGAGCAAAGAGTTCCCAAAGTACTTCATTAGCTACATAGCAGTCAACGCTTCTACTGAAGAGAACAAGTAAACAGACTGAGGGAGTCAGCATCGCTCACGAATTTGCCCTCGCGGCAACACCCGAACTAACAAGCGTGTGAACTCTCTGCTGAATATATCCGTCCAAGTCTTCGTCGAAATCATCGCGAGCGGCATGCCGACGATGGATTCGACGTAGATAAATTATTCCTCCTCGACTGCATCCTCCGCGCCAGCTTTAGCTTGAGTTTTTCGCAGCTTTGCCAACCTCCAACGTTCGTTCGTCTCCTCGATCGGCTCGTTCCTCTCTCGCTTCAATAATGGGACGTATGCTCCAGTTCTTCGATATTCGCCGCCCCCAATGGGTATATTCAAAACTTGGCCGTTGTGTACGGCTGCAGATCCTCGCGCCAGGGTGACCGAGCCCGGGTGATATGACAAAGCAGCCTTTAGAAAGTATTCGTCCAGCGTACTTTTGATTAACGACCGTTGGCGTGTCGATTCCAGATGTTGGAGCAGAATGGTGGGCAGTAGAAGACCTTCAGTATCGCTGCGAGGTTCAGCGCTGGAAAGTGGGGTTTGCCAGTCGACATCTTCTGGACGATATCCACAATCCCATAGAACCAACGGCAAGCCATCTGCCATCTGATAAACAGGCTTCGTGGCAACAATCTCGATGGCTTCATCCGTTTTCAAAGCTGAAATTGGATGTGAAGGGTCTGCATTCAAGAGAGAAGACATGACCGAAGGACTTTCCAATCCGCCTCCGATGAGGAACAGAACAGCCATGATGTGTCGTACTTGATTGTATAAGAATGCCGTTCCGATGAGATCGAAGACCATCATGTCACTAGACACGGATGATATTTCGGCACGAGAAATAACGCGGCGGAAATTTGTGATCTGTTTGCTGGGGTCCAGCTTGCAGAGATTTCGAAAGTCATGTTCGCCTAGCAATCGTTGCGTGGCATCCCGCATGGCATCTATATCGAGCCCTGATGGCACGAAGAAATATTTATAATGACGGAATGCGCAAGAAAATCGGGCGTCGAATGAGTCGGATACTGGTGACCATGCCAGAATCCTGATCGTAGAGGGCAGAACACGGTTTAACATGTCGACATAATTTAGTTCTGGCCGTGATGGCAAGTCTGGGGATGTTGCAGGGGTTATAAAGTGAGGGGAAGGTGGGTCTTCGACTTGAGGAGGCGGTGGGATCTCGTTCGAAGGATCAATGTCATCGCCGAGCAATGAGAGATCCAATTCTGGAGTTGGTTCAGACTTAACGATCTTCCGTGGTGGGCCAAGTGCACTTCGAACATGCAGCGAGATGACCTGCCCAGCGGCGCTGACTCCTCGATCCGTTCGCCCACAACGAGACCAACCGCAACCGTCCATTCCGGCCCCTCGATCTACCAAGCGCGTTTCTGATAGGGCGTCGAAGATGACTGCCTCAACTGTCGGCAAGGGTGTTGGATCGCTCTGTATGGCAAGTCCATTGTAATGCTCGCCGGCGTAACAAAATTTGAGAGCGATCTTGCGTCGAGGTTGCATGCTAAAATCAAATGCTTTGACGGGTCGCTTTGGAGGTTTTTTGAGAGCTGGGGATGGAGGAGTTGGTCGTGCTCTGCCTTCCAGCACAAGTATACGATTGATCAGGTCCTCTCGTGACCAGTCATGGTATGCAGGGGGTGTCGCCGCCATTATTTTTCGTGCCACCCAGAGAACTCGGTTTCGCATACAACGCCGATGGCGTCAAGGTTATCTGTGATTTATAGAGGAAGACAGCCGTGTCAGTGCAGCACTGGATTCGATGTCGGCGTGATCGTACATGAAGAGATAGTCGCCGAAAAGAAATCTGACTCCGAAAACCCTCCAACCTGTGCATGTGCTAAGCACGAGTCATAAAGCATATCATACTCTGCTGATAGAGGCACAGGGTGAATCACCATACTTGCTATCTACTCTCATCTTACCCGGCATATTGCCTTAAATTCACGATCCCTAACGTTAATCCCGAGTTATTGCAAGAAAATGACCACTGCAAACCCAAACGGCCCTATAGAGCTGGCACAGGTGCATATTCCCGGGCTCTTTTGATGTTCTGGATCTCAATCATGATTTTGTTTGAAGACAGGGAAACGAGATTTCCTGCAAGCGTTGGAGAAGAAATACCAGAAACGATGGGCGGATGAAAAACTTTTCGAAGTTGATGCTCCCCCACCAGAAGAGGGCCTGTCCTACGACGAGTTGCGAGAAAAATATCCTAAATGGCTGGGTACCTTCCCATATCCCTATATGAATGGATCTCTGCATTTAGGCCATGCCTTCACGATCTCCAAGATCGAATTCGGTGCAGGATTTGAGCGCATGTTGGGAAAACGTGCCTTGTTTCCTATGGCTTTCCATTGCACAGGCATGCCGATCAAGGTGATCTCATTACTATCCAACAGAATCTCAGCTGACGGGATCATAGGCCGCCTCTGACAAAATTATACGAGAAATAGAGATGTTTGGACCCGATTTCGAAAACTATTCAGCAGAAGCTGCAGATCCGAAAGAACCCCTGCCGCCCGCTTCAGGATCAGCAGGTGTCCCTGTAGCCGTCGACAAAGCGAAGAAGGGAAAGGTCGCCGCGAAAGCAACAGGCTTGACCTACCAATTCCAGATCATGGAATCCATCGGTGTTCCCAGGGCAGAGATCAAAAAGTTTGCCGACCCCCAATACTGGCTGACATATTTCCCTCCCATTGCCAAAGTATGCACATTACTATTCCTTCCGCACCATGTCTACTGACTCTGGGTCGCAGGAAGATAATACAGCATTTGGCGCCCGCATAGATTGGCGCCGATCTTTCATCACCACCGACGCCAATCCGTACTACGATTCTTTCGTTCGTTGGCAAGTCAACAAGCTGCACAAAATGAACAAAATCAAGTTTGGAGAGCGATACACTATCTACAGTCCCAAGGACGGACAACCTTGTATGGACCATGATCGGCAAGAAGGCGAAGGTATTGGTCCTCAAGAATACACTGGCGTCAAGATGGAAGTCGTTGAGTGGGGTGCGAAAGCCAAGCCGGAGGTTGAAGGGAAATTCGACGGACGACGCATCTTCCTGGTCGCAGCGACTTTGCGTCCCGAGACTATGTGGGTTCGGTTCAAGTCTTTCATTTATTCAGCGACTGACCGCAAATTAGGTATGGCCAAACAAATTGTTTCGTTGGTACAGCCATTAAATATGGCGTGTTCGCGATCAACGATAAGGAGGCATACGTAATGACTCTGCGTGCCGCTCGCAATATGGCGTACCAGGGTATCACTGAGAACCGCGGAGAGATCAAACAGATCGGCGAGATCGAAGGCACGAGGCTGATCGGTACCCGAATCAAAGCTCCATTTGCGATCAATCCTGAGGTTTATGTCTTGCCCATGGACAACGTTCTGGCCACCAAGGTGAATACGACAGCATGGGCAATTTGATCCTATTAATCCGGACTTTTAGGGCACTGGAGTTGTGACCTCTGTTCCTTCAGATTCTCCCGATGATTTCCAAACATTGACCGACTTGCGCAAGAAGCCTGAATTTTACGGCATCGATCCAAAGTGGGCAGCCATCGACCCCGTTCCTGTTATCACGACGCCTACCTATGGCGACATGACTGCACCAGCTTTGGTCAAGAAGCTGAAGATCCAGTCGCAGAAGGATACGAAACAATTGGCCGAAGCTAAGGAAATCGCATATAAAGAAGGCTTCTACAGTGGCACTATGATCGTTGGCGAATTCAAGGGTCTGAGTGTTCAGGATGCTAAGCCGAAAGTCCGAGAAAGCATGATCGCGGCTGGAGTCGGCTTTGCATACGCTGAACCGGAAGGCTTGGTGGTCAGCCGTAGTACTGACGAGTGTGTCGTTGCGCTGATGGATCAGTGGTACTTGGACTACGGAGAGGCCGGCTGGAAAGAAGTCGCATTGAAGTATGTCCTCCTCATTTCCGCTTCTATTTTCGATGCTCAATGGGAACCTCAGATTGCTGGGGAAAATGAACACCTACAGTTCGGAAACACGCAATGCCTTCGAGGGTACAATGGCGTGGTTGTATCAGTGGGCCTGTGCGCGTAGCTATGGCTTGGGTTCAAAGCTGCCTTGGGACCCTAGCTTCTTGGTCGAGAGTTTGAGCGACTCGACGATTTACATGTCATTCTACACGATCGCCCACTTGTTGCAAGGTAAACTATTTTCTCCGGTTTCTTATCAAAAATTCTCTAACACGCAGTCTTACAGGTGGTGTGATCGATGGAAGCAAAACAGGTCCTCTGGGCGTGACACCTGAGCAATTGACCGATGAAGTTTGGGATTATGTCTTGGGTCGAGCGGAGTTGCCATCACCGTCACCGATTGATCCCAAGGCAGCAGCGACCTTGCGCCACAACTTCCGCTACTTCTATCCCATGGACATCCGATCTTCCGGCAAAGACTTGATCAACAACCATCTGACGTTCTGCATTTATATTCACTCGGCATTGTTCCCAGAAAAACTGTGGCCGTTGAGCATGAGGACGAACGGCCATTTGATGTTGAACGGGAAGAAGATGTCGAAGAGCACTGGCAACTTCCTGACCTTGAAGAATTGCGTCGAGAAATTCGGTGCCGATGCTTCGAGATTGGCATTGGCTGATGCAGGCGATGGGATGGACGACGCTAACTTCGACGAAAAGAACGCGAACGCGAATATTTTGAGGTTGCACACTTTGATCGATTGGTGTGAGGTGTGTAAATCGGGATTCTCCTTCGGCCTGTCACTGATGAACTGGATAGGAAATTGCCAAAGAAGAGGCTTCTCTGAGACATGGAAGCAAGGACACTGTTCATGATCGAGTATTCGAAGAAGAAGTGAAGGATCTGATCAACCAGACACGTGCTCATTACGATGCGTAAGCCCTTCAACTTGTCGAACGTGCAAATCGTGCTGATCTTACATTTCCAGGACCAATTACAAGGATGCGTTGAAGACCGGCTTTTATGAGTTGCAGACGGCACGAGATTGGTATCGAGAAGCTACAGCTGACATTGGAATGCACTCGGACTTGGTCTTCTGGTGGATCCGGATCGCTGCGTTGATGGTCCTGCCCATCGCACCACATTTCTCCGAGCATATCTGGACGGAAGTTTTGAAGGAGAAGAGCTCTGTTCAATTGGCATTGTGGCCCACGCCCGAGAAGCCTGTCGATATCGCAGTTCTGGAATCAGGGGCTTACATGCGAGGAACAGTCAAAGCCATCCGCGATGCTGAGCTGTCCTTGACGAAGAAGAAGAGCAAAGGCAAAGAGGGCGCCTACGACCCCAGTAAACCCAAAGCGCTGCGAATTTTCGTGGCCTCGTCATTCCCGCTGTGGCAGACACAGTGTGTCGACGCCATCAAGGAGGCTTATGATGAGAAGACTGGGCAAGTTAACGACGTCCAAGTGAGGGAAACGTTGACAAAGTTGAGCTTGATCAAGGATAAGCGAACAATGCCTTTTGTTCAAACATTCAAGGTACGAAAACTTCGCACAGAATTTGGCTACTCAATTGATCTTGACATGACAGAAACGCATCGGTCAATTTGGGGCAACAACAGCTTTCAAGCGCACACTGCCTTTCTCTGAAGTTTCAGTCTTGAAAGACCTGGTGCCATATTTGAAAAGGACGTTGAATCTGGTGGACGCGGATGTCTGGTTGACTGAGGATACCGAGGGAAAGACTGGACCTGGCTTCACCCGACACATCATTGATTTGGCTGAACCTGGATCTCCCTCGTTTGAGTACAGGAATGTGTAATGTTAGTTAGAAGAGGTACCATAATAATGTGCAGTTTATCGGCCTTGTATATTTGCGACGTCGACACGCGTATGGTTTCGACTCCGTTCCAGTTTAGGTCAGGGTTTGCTCCCGGAATGTATGACGTTCAGAGTCAATCCTCAAACCATCTGCCAGGCTAGACCGTGATACGCATTCATGTCTGATACGCTCTCGGTGGATGAGACGAGCACACCAAGCTCGCCGTACCGATATGCCTACAACATTGGAGACACCCCGAGGCTGGGTCAAATTCAGACCGGACTTCCCGCTGTTGAGGAGGATGTTCCTGTCCCTTCTTCGCCGCCACCGCCATTCCAACAAAACGTCCCTGCTAACCATACTGTTCCAGTACTGTCATCTCCGACGATACCGCTCAAGGAGCCCACTCCCTCAGTATTCTCTCGAGCCAGCCGTCTCAAGCATGATCTGCCACCCTATTCAAGCCGTGCGCAAGGTTCTGCAGGCCAATCCAGTCGTCGAACTGACTCCCTCTCACCCAACAAATTCATCCTTTACGAGAACAAGAGTCGCCTGTATATTGTTGCCTCGAATACCTCCGATTCACGGCACCGAATGCTCAAGATTGATCGCACATCACAAGAGGAACTCTTGATACACGAGGACGATACAATTTATAGTGGGGTACAAATGAGCAATGTACTCAAGGCATTGAAGACAGCGAATACTCATCAAGGTGGCTTGGGGAAAGAGAGGGTGTTCTTTGGGATCGCAGGTATGTGGTTCTTAATCAGCTATGGATGTGGCTCAAGGCCCGTGTATGAAGGTTTCATCCAATTTACCGCTGGCTGGTACATGATCATTATAACGAAAAGAACCGTCGTCGCCTTATTGGGCGGCCACTACTTATATCATTGCGAAGCCACCGACATCATCCCAGTCTGCTCGAATCCAAAGATCGAGAAACCTGCAGAGGAGCAACGGTTAGCTTTTCTCAGCCATATATCTCCGAATCATAACGATGAATATCCTGTAGCTTGATGAATCTATTCAAGACAGTAGACATGTCCAAGAATTTCTACTTCAGCTATACATATGACATCACGTCAACGCTGCAGCACAACCTTACAAAATCATGGGTTTCAGATGCCGATGGATGTGCATTCAATGATCGCTTCGCGTGGAACTATCACATGCTCACAGAACACTTTCGTTCGAAGAGTCATGAAGGCCTTCATTATCATTGGGTCGTCCCTATGATTCACGGGCATGTCGATCAAGCAAGTTCGTATCATATTGTGCGCATATGTATCGTGAACATTGACTCTTTTCTAGAACTCACGGTTCTCGGTCGGGTTATCTTCATAACCCTCATCGCGCGACGGTCTAGGCACTTTGCTGGGGCACGTTATCTTACGCGCGGTGTCAACGATGAGGTAGGCATATTCCTAAAGGCAGAGTCATACAAGTAACGTTGTCACAGGGGAACGTTGCGAATGAGGTTGAAACGGAACAGATCGTTTCCGAGGCCTTGACCACATCTTTCTACTCTCCGTCACCCCGAGAGAAATCGGGACAACCTGGCGACAGATGCGCCAACCCTCATTATACAAGCTATGTCCAGGTATGCAAGTTCAATGGGATGTGCTCCGTCGGCTAACCATGCAGTTAGTATAGGGGAAGTATTCCGATCTTCTGGTCCCAAGATACGACGAATATGAACCCAAAGCCTCCCCTGAAAAGTATGATCCTTATTTTTTTTCGGTGTTTATTTTGACCGCCTGGCTTCCAGTCACCGTCCGCGATCCATTCTTCACACCTGCCTCTATGCATTTCGATAACCTTTTCCAGCGGTATGGAGCCCCGATCATGGTGCTCAATTTGATAAAGGTAGTTGTGTGAAGCATTTTTTGAAACATCCTCTCATTTTTACCTAGCGAAAAGAGCCTCGAGAGTCCAAACTGCTGCACGAGTATACTCAATGCGTGACCTATCTCAATCAGTTCCTACCCGAAGGAAAGAAGATCATCTATCGTGCCTGGGATATGTCACAAGCTTATAAGCAGTACGTATGCGACACCGACAAAGTGCTGTTGAGCTAAAGTGATGATACCAGGAAAACCCAAGATGTCATCAGTTATTTGGAGGATCTGGCCGAAGAGTCCATTCATCTAACAGGCTTCTTTCACTCAGGAGCGGAACCGTACTCCCATGCTCTCAAAGAGAAAGATAGGTGCGCTAAATCTTTCCGTCTAGATTCACTGGTCGTTGACTCGTCCGCGCAGCATCCCCTACCGCAGTACGATCTCCCTTCAAAACGGCATCTGCCGCACCAACTGCGTAGACTGCTTAGACCGAACGAATGCTGCACAGTTCGTCTTCGGAAAGAGAAGCCTCGGTCATCAACTATATGCATTGGGAGTCATCGACGAGCCCAATCTCGAATTTGATACCGATGCGATCAACATGCTCACGGAGATGTACCACGACCACGGAGACAGTATGTGGCTTCATTACTTTCCGAATGTATCTGACGCCTTTCATCTTAGCTATTGCACTTCAATACACCGGGAGTGCTCTAGTCAACCGAGTGGAGACTTATCGCCGCATGCCACACTGGAACAGCCATTCTCGCGACATCATTGAAAACCTTCGCCGCTTCTATGCAAATTCGTTCGTCGACGCCGATAAACAAAGCGCCATCAATCTTTTCTTGGGCGTCAACGGGCCGAATGCACAGCGTCCCACGTCCATAAAGAGGGGCGGGTATCGGAATTGGTTCCATGAGGAACATCTGGAGCCGCCTTATGAACAGAAACAATCGGAGAACTATTTGGACGAAGTGGCGAGGCAAAAGAGTGACTTTTGGCCGGAATATTACCGACCGTGGTTATTCACTTCTCTTGGGAAGCATTTCACCTACTCCATGAACAGCACGCTCAAGCTTCCTGGGTACGATTTATTCTAACATCGTCGATGTTCCTGGAGCTAATCGCTTTCTAATAGGAAAACTGCGAAAGACGTGAACTGTAGTCCGTTCCAACCACGGAATATGCATCCTCCGCGCTTGATCGAAGGCGTCCGCCGATGGATTACTGCTACACCCAGTGGAACGATAAAAAAAGAAAACTTACGACCTGAACGACCTATCTTTGATGACGACGACGAAGGCGAGGGTGAAATCGAGGAGCCCATAGTCCCTCGGAAACCTTTTCAACTTTCCACGGCCACACTGGTTCCTTTATTGCTCAAACCACAAGTAGCGGAGAAAGAAGTAGACGAATATCAAAGGTCGGTCTCTCTCCCCATCCATCAAACGCATATCGTAACTCCGTCTTCAGATATATCGAAGACCTCCATCCACCGCTCAAAGAAGACGTAGAAGATTACCAAACAGCCGTCCGATTAGCAACAGGCGACGAACGATCTTCCCGATCAGAAAGACAGCGGGAAGCTGTGAAAGATGATTTACGACTATATGACGATTATGTGAAAGGACGAAGAGGGCTTTTAAGCTTGAGGCCTGGGGGGCTGCTCAGAGAAGAGCCGTCGTCGTTGACGCATCCTCATGAATATTATGAGAAGTGGCTTGGGAGTGGACTTTCGTTGTAGGATTTAATACTTTGTACTCGTATTATTTTTATTGGTCTCTTTCTTCGTCTTTCGGCATATGCATTACTTCCGTGTCGCCGCGTATCGCTGCGATGTTCCACTACGCGATGTCGACGACACCACCGGAGACAGCTCAGTTCCAGACGGATGTTTATCTCGCCCGAGATCTGCATCGATCGCGATGGATCTGACTCGACGAGTGATATCATGCATGTCAGTCCGAAAGTCTGAAAGCTTATCTGCTCAGGGGCTTTGACCCTTCAGGGCTTTCACCGACTCCAGTCGTCGATCATTGCATCGGTCGTCAACTAAGGGTCATTTGATTTGAGCTCGAGAAAATACTACGATACAGCGAATTCGAAACGTCAGCGTCGCTAAACTAAACTAAAGTAAGGAAGGGTCGAAGAGAGAAAGTAAAAGAAAAGAGACATAATTGTCCATATCAAGTGTCCTATCACGTTCAGCGTCCTTGAATCAGGAGTCGTGTCAGCAAGAAAAGCAGTCGTCAAAAGCAAAATAAAAGCGTCCAGCGTTCAGTGTTTCTTCGAATTGGTATTTCCACAAGCCCAAGAGCCATCCCTCGGACTAGGCTGATACGTCGTTCCTTCTTTTTTATATGGGCTCTTGCCAAGACATGTAGCCAGAGTGACCATATTGTAGCCTTTGTTTTTGAGCTGTTGCAAAAGCCATGGAAGAATATCGTGTCTAAATTTGCGATCAAATCGGATACTCTATGGTAGAAGGGAGGAAGTGCTTACGCGGTTGTTTCGTAGGTTTCGTGGTTGAGCGGGAGGATATTGTCTGGCCGGGAGTTAAGTAGGTCGGTGTATGCTTGTTCGGATTGGGAAACGGATGATCCGGTTGAGTCACCGGAGCTGTGATAGATCGCCGGATGATAAGACACTGATACGCAGGTCATGACGATAGACTTACTCGAAGTCCCACAAAACCACTACACCGTCGTCAGTTTACAGACAATAAGATATAGCTAGAGAGCTTACAGCTTTGATTTCTGTTGGCGGCGGCCGCGCGGACGTTATCGTTGTAGTTCCCATAAGGAGGTCTCATAAACGCCGGAGAGACGCCTATGATCTTCTGTAACGCCTCTATTATATTATTCATTAGCTGAGCGCTGAACTCCGATGATGGAATAAGGTACATACGCTCGGTCCTCCACATCTGATCGTGGACATTATCCCAACTCAACGTCGAGAGATCTTGATGTTGCCAAGTATGACTTCCGAATTGATGTCCGGCATTATACGCATGGACGACTTGACTCGCCATGTCTGGATCGTAGATGCATGCCCCTGAAAGAAGAATTAGTTGAGTCAAGTGATATGATCGTATGGAAGGTACGTACAATTATCACCATTTCTGGAATGAATGGATAGTGTTACTTCGTACTGAAGTAGGCGCGGAAGAAAAATGCTTACACGAAAAAGGTACCCTTTGCTCCGTATTGAGTGAGAGTATCGGAGATGTCCTCTGTTTCAGATGTGAGCATGTGAGTTCCAGGGGTATCGGACAGAGACCCACGTTCGTAAATGTATGGACCATCATCGAATGTAAGAGCTATGCTGAATGAGGATTGTATTCGTCGCAGAGACCGGAAACGAGCTCACCAACATCGTTGTCCTGTATAGCATATTAGGTCGTGGTCAAAGTGAGACATGGGATCAATATTGAACTTGCCTTGATACAGCTGGAGTAAATGGCAGCCAGCGCACGTTTCTTGACTGGCGAGGAGAACACGGACGAGGCACAAAGTGCTAAGATAGCGAAAGAAAGTTTGAGCATTGCGAACGATTGTTGGGGGGACAGAACAATAATTGGAGCAGGCCGTGCATGTCTCGCATTTTATATTGATTTCGAAAGCGGAATAGACTGGGCGTAAAAAGCGTTAGACAGGTCAAGCGACTGGGCTGCCCCGGCCGAGTGCGCAGGGACTGGCAGATGATTCTATGATTCATTGTTTTTCATTGAATGATTCGGGACGAGATGGAGGTAGCCAATGAGAGTGCACTGTGTCAGTTCTTGAGCGTCATCCCGGACTGACAGGAGCTCGAGCCTGTTTGCATTTTAGGCATCAGAGAACTCCAAGTGGAGCCGTGTTCGGCAAGAATCACAAGAAGAGTTCGGGTCAGATCCGAAAGTGGCTCGTGTTCGTCGACGGCGGGCATGTGCTAGTCGTCGGGGGCGGGATGCAAGTCGTCGTCGTCGCTGCCTCGGCCAGCCAAGAGCGCGGCCGGCATCGGAGACAGAGCGCGTCTAGACTGGACGCCGACATAGGAGCTCGCCGCTTCATCCAGCCTGCTCAGCTGCTTTCCTTGTTCGATTGAATTCATTTGTGGATCCGTCCAACGAGTAGAGCTCCGCATCTTAGACGCCCGTCATTCTCCATTTCAAGCCGGCTCGGCTCCGCAAAAAGGGCGCACGTCAGGGCTCCCCACCGTGCGAATCTGGAAATGCCGTCGCCAAGTCTTCAAAGTCGCAAACACTTGAAACAACTACGAAAAAGGCCGCACGGTCATTTGGAAACACTTGACAAATCGAACATACAGTCTAGACAATTTCTTGCCGACGAATCGCGTCTTTGTTTGCCTCGTGTCGAGACGGGTCATGTTTTTCCCTTTTCCAGCAACTCCGAACATCCGGTAGTTATTCGCCGCCGCCGACTCGCCGGTGCTTCTTGGTGGCAGCACTTCTTGTTTACATGTACGCGCCTCACGAAATGAAAGCATTTTTTTCAGCCAATCACTTCCTCTGAATTCACCAGATTCGCACATCTCCTTTCTCCTTTCCAAAGTTCCGCAAAATGGGCATGAACATGTCAATTCTCGCTCTCCCCTTTTCATACCTCTCCGCCATTAATATTCCAACGCCAGTCAAGATCGTCGAAGCCATCTTGCCTGTCGTTCAACAAGTTCCACTCCCTCCTTCGGGCAAATCGACATCTGAGAACGACGCACGTGTCAATGAGACATTGAATCGATTCAATCAGGCGTTCAGCATGGAAAATAGGTCCCTGAATCGGAAGAGTGCTTTTTTGGGCGATTGGAATGAGATGGTCGCGGGCATCCATGCGGATTCTGAGTCCACTACTACTGTCAATGGTTCCTGATTCTCGAATGTATGTCTTGTGAATTCTTGTTTTGGATTTTTCTGAACTGCTGTTAGGCTTATTGCATTCTCCTCAATGTAAGTAGAGCGCGGTACGATGAAGCAGTCAGGTGGCATGCTCATCTGCTCTTCCAGCGCTGTCAATCATCTCCTCAATTATAACGTACACATGATTCAAGGCTTCCTGACCACATGCGCTCCTTAGACTTGGCAAACGAAAGCCGCTCAGTGCATTCTCAAACGTGTCCTAGATGGGACCATGAAGATCACGGACGCTGGGCGCACACCCGTAGCATATGGCTGTGTTTATGTTCTTCATGACCCTAACGTGTAGTATAATCCGACATATCGACACACAAGCAAACCTTATCAAAACAGCCCCTCTCCCAAACATGAATATTTTCTGCAGAGCCGTTCTCTTAACTTATTCAATTCACTCAAATAAAATACCCCCTACGCCCTCAGGTCTATAACGTCAAGGAGATTCAGAAGCAAGGTCGGCATTCATGCATGTGGAGATCGTCGAACGAAGCACAATTGCCTGGAAATGATCGAGAGCGGAGGTGCACGAGAAGTCTGATGCATGTGCCGAACAACGCGTTCATAAATCGAGAACGGCACACAAGCCTTTTTCGAAGTTCCTCATTATCGAGTGAGGATCCTCCTCTGAACATCTCTCGATATACATCGCTCGATTCTGATCAGAGCGAAAGTTCGATCGTTCATTGATATTCTGTGAGAGCTCCGTTCTAGGATCTTCCGACTAAGGTGTGCCTGAGCGTCGTTGCATGAGGCGAATTGAGGAACGCAATTGATAACTTGAGAAGGGATAATAGAGGCGCAGAATGCAGAGTGACTGTTCATTCACTTCAGTTCATCAATGAGGACCCCTGGTAGTGGTGGTCGATCCCAGATCCGCGGACGGGTAAAAATCGCGCTCTCGACGAGCCGCACCCAGATTTTTGACGGGTAAAATGCCTCAAATGTGCGAGGAACCCACGGCCATTGTTAGGGTAAAGGAAGGGGTAAATTCAGAGATTTGTGGGGAATATCATGGCCAAGCCGAGGGCCGAAGAGCGAAAAAGACTTTTATATTCAATAATCGCTCAAATTGCTCTGTAATAGGCCACAAATGACCGGAAACATCAGCGGAGCGATTTCCGGGGTCAAAACATGGTCCAAAGTGGAAATTTTGAGTTCGGAAGCTTATCGCCGGACGGGTAAAACACGCCTTCGGCCCGAGTCAGATCCGATTTTCGGGTATTTTGGGCCCAAAATCGTCGATTTTGCGTTAGGGTAAAAGGCACCCGAGATTTGAAAATTCGGATCAGGGATATATCAGTACTACCAGGGGTCCTCATCAATGCCATGCCAGAAATCCAACAGACCTGAGCAAACAACGCGACCGAGTATGATTGCTTCGGAGATATCGTCACTAAAGCCGTTCGGGCCGCTTCGCCGGCACCAATATCGTCTCAGACGGAAACGGAAACGAGACATGCAAATCGAATAAAATGAGTCGTAACGAGAGACAATTTCCTAGACAAAGACAAGCCAGTTGTGACAAAACCCATTAAGATAATAAATAGACAGATAAATGATTCATGTGTCGGTGCTGTTGATGGACGAAAAGTATTTTGGAGTCGTATACGTCGAGAGCTTAACATTTCCAGGAATCCTGAACAAGTTTGAGTTAAGGAAGGCATGTCGAACGTGGTTGAGACTTACGTCGCGAGTACCGGGAGAATCGATGGCTGTAGATAGTGATAAAACCGAAGGCGGATTTGTGAGGGTACTTACATAGGTACGGGTCCATTTCAAGACACTCTGCAACGGTGACGAGATCGTAGCCAGCTTGAGTCAGAAGTTCCAGAGCGTGAGGTAGAACTTGCGTCACAGTCGACTCGTAAGTTTCGTGGTTCAGAGTGAGCAAGTTCGGAGGATGCTGCTTGACGATGCCGTCGTAGAGACCGTTTGACTGAGAAGCGGAATCGCCGTCGGAATCGCCAGAGCTTGAGAGAAAATTGAAGCGGTAAAATGGAGAAGCGATAGACATTAAGAACGATCTTACTCGAAATCCCAGGTTACGACTTGCGAACAGTTAAAATGTTCACAAGAAAATGCATGAAAGTACTTACGAGATTGGCCCATACCGCCGGTGATATCTTGAACATCGGTACTGTATTCACCTGTTCCGCAGTCAGGCCGTAGATGCAACGACTGGAAAACGACACGTACCATAAGGAGGCCGCTGGAAGGCAGGCATAACTCCTAAAATAGTGTGAACGGCATCTGTACCGCTGATGAGTTGAAGGTGTGCGGTTGAATTAAGTGTACATACCGTTGATCTGGGACAGTTCGCTTGTGACTGGCGCGCATATATAGTCAAGGCAAAACAGAATTGATCGAGAGTAGCGCACTTTGATCATCAGAAAGCTAGGGCACAGTGAGATTTCGAAAAAACCGAGATCCTACAGGCTTACACTACTCAGATGAGGATGACTCCATGTGTGACTGGCGATTTGATGTCCCGCTGGAAGGTGATCAATATCGTGCAAGCAGAATCAAAGGCTTTGGCTTACCTTCATAGGACTCTATCAAGTAAGTTGTGTACGGCTCGTCGTATATGCATGCCCCTGAAACATAAAAGCGCGTCGGTGATATCGATATAGGCAAGGGGAAGTTATTTACAGTTTTTGCCATTTCTGCCGTATAGATTAGGTGAGACATCAAAGCTCCGGTGGCAAGCTGACTTACACGAAAAATGTGCCCTTGGCCCCATAGCTGTCCAACAGATCCGAAACGTTCTTGTGCCATTGATACACCCCATCGTCGGATAAACTGAAGCCAGTGCTACCATTGAGCCGCGAGAGATGAAAACGTACACGCAACTGCGTTGGCCTGTCAATAGTTAGTATGGGCTATCGCGTCAGATTGATAGATTAAATGAAGCCACCTTCGTGCAACTCGTGTACACTGCCGCTTGCCCTCGAGCCCTCAGCTGAGGTGGCTTTGGCAAGGCGGAGGAAATGGCGGCTCCAGCGAATAAAATAAATGAGAGAAAAATCATATGCATTGTTCGTGATAAAGACTGTCGTTGAAAAAGAGAGAACGTCTAAGGATGGGATGAGGAAGAGGCAAGGAGGTGAAAAGATCGTCAGAGGGGTTGAGCGTGCCGTATGTGTTTGTTTCTGTTGTGGCCATGCCGCCGGCCGGCAAGTTCGTGCATGGCCCGAGCGTGATGCAAAATTCGAACTCCGAAGGGAGGGCTCGTGTGGATTTTCCCACCTGCCAAAGTCATAGTCCTCACTCAACTCACCCACCAGCCCAGCCAAGCTGCTCACTGCAGGACGCCAGCCAGGCCGCAGTACTATATTCCCTATAACCGTCCCGCGTACGATTATCGTTGCTCGTCGTAAGTCGTCTTCATTCGTCTTCCTACTTCATGGGACATGTAGAGGGGTTGATCAGACACGATAAGCGTCGTTCATCGTCGCGGTTTTCGCGCTGATTGTCGTGCTCGTCGCGCTCGACGGCGGCGGCGTGCTTTGTTTATTCCACTTCTCCTCCTCGCTCGTTCTCTTCATTTAATCTTTCCTATCTCTTCGTACGCTCTCTGGACACTTCTAATACCCCATCGTGCGCACAGATGCCTAAAGAAGCCAAGCCCAAGGTAAGAGTTTCAACTTGATGTCTCAGATACGCATATATGCGCCTCTTCTGTCCTTTATGTGTTCTGACATTGTCTTTTCTTGTAGAGAAAGGCCGCCGAGAAGGTTGAGAAAGCTCGTTCTTCCAAGAAGAAGGATCCCAATGCCCCTAAACGCGCCCTCTCTGCGTACATGTTCTTCAGCCAGGACTGGCGAGAGAGGATCAAGACTGAGAATCCCGATGCTGGCTTTGGTACGTTCTCTTGTCTTGCCGTCACAATTGCATTGGTTTGACAGCGTTGCGTGTTCAGGGGAAGTCGGCAAACTGCTAGGTGCAAAGTGGAAGGAGCTCGACGAGTCCGAGAAGAAGGTTTGTCATTGTTTACTCTTCGTACTCGGTGACCCTATATCTCTTCTACAGCCCTACATTGAGCGTGCTGCAAAGGATAAGCAGAGAGCTGAGGAGGAGAAAGCCGATTACGGTGTACGCCCTTTTCCTGAACTGATTGATAAATCTCACTGATTTCCCGATTAGGCCAAGGCTGGCTCTGGCGATGATGACGAAGAGTAAATAATACCCTGGCTGGCACGATTTAAGGATCTGCTCGCTGTTATCTGGAATATAGCACTACGTCGCTTGCTCGATTTTTTCGTTTCTCTAATGCTGTACGGTCTGCCCTAATCTCTAGTTTACTTGCCCTGTGATCGCTATCTGACCTTCTCCGAACTGTGACTTGTGACTGTACTTTCACCAGCGAAACAGCTTTGTGATACTATCGGTAGAGTCCACGCTCTGGATGTATATAGGCTGCTTACCTATTTCTGATGTTGATGTTGTACTGTGAGGCGACGGTTGTAGTGTTTCAATAAAATGATCTATGCTGCGTACGGATGATGATGACGACGGCGTGATGTTTGTGCCTTTTGGGGAGCAGGGCGGCACTCGCTTAGACCGACACGAACCACCATGAGCAACACAGAAAATAACGAAGAACCCGGAGCCGTTGGTCACTCTCTCTTCATTACCACCAGTCTCTTATGTCTTCAAAGGCTGTTCCTGCAGGTCAGAAAGGCAGCTGGACGTCGTTTCTCAAAGCGTTCGTACTAGTGATGTCACTGTCGTCTGACCCAAGCTAATCGCTCATTCCCCACAATCCAACAGAATCGCTTCGTTCTCTGGCGACCTCTCTTCTTTGACTGCACCTCCTTTCATCCTTTCGCCTGTTTCATTAACAGAATTCCCAGGTTAGTCGAACCCACCACCCCATCGTCTCGATCGACTGACTGACAAGTGTACAGCGTACTGGTGTGAAAGACCGGAACTCTTTGCAGCCATTTCGTCTGGCAAAAATGAGGAAGAGCGAGCACTCTTAGTACTCAAATGGTTCATCGTATGTGTGCTGGTCGCTGATTCTCGAAAGATGCCATGACGATACGCACAGAGTACGTTGAAAGGACAGTACAGCTCACGCAATGAGAAGATGGGTAGTGAGAAGAAACCTCTTAATCCTGTCCTCGGAGAGTAGGTCTCTTCTCTTATCACATGCCCTACCTCCACCAACCTCTGCCCAGAGTTTTCTTCGGTACCTGGCCGGATCGGGATGGGCGAGGCGAGACCAGACTTATCGTTGAACAAGTCTCGCATCATCCTCCCGTGACCGCATACCATATTCAAAACGCATCGAAGGGTGTCACTCTTCAAGGGCATTCTGCTCAGAAGACGAGCTTCTCGGGAGGATCAATCGTTGGTGAGTAATCGCCAGTGCTAAACTCTTGTCAAGCTGATGGCTTCTACTCAGTGAAACAAATTGGACATGCCATCCTCGATGTGAAGCTGGAGAGCGGGGTCTCTGAAAAGTATCTGATCACTTTACCGACATTGAACATCCAAGGAGTATGGTTAGGTTCTCCATACACAGAGTTGGGAGGAAGTTCGGTCATTCAGAGCTCGTCTGGTTGGAATGCATCTGTAAGTTCTTTAACAAGACACTAAAACGCATTCTGACTGTGCGAACAGATTGAATACAAAGGCAAAGGATACTTTTCTGGAAAAGTTCATTCGTTTAAAGCGACCCTCTCACACCCACATTCACATCATCACCCACACGTCGTCGAAGGACAGTGGAGTACGACATCAACTCCAAAGACCAATATCTCATCTTCTCGCGTCTTGGAGAGAAATGGATGCTTCACGGACGTGAATGGACCCAAGGAAGAGGTTACCGTCAAGTCCATTGAGGAACAGGGGCCTTGGGAGAGTAGAAATCTATGGAAGGTCGTCAGCGCTGGTATCAGAACTGGTGATTTCGACACTGCTGCAAAAGATAAATCTCGCATTGAGGTTCGTTGTCAGCATCTCTTAATCGATCCCTGCTAATGCCATATATTCTGTCTGCAGAACGAACAACGGCAGAGGAGAAAGGATGAACGGGAAGCTGGTACTTCGTGGGATCTTCTATATTTCGATCACGTCGACGAAGATCCCATATGTAAGCGTCTCCCGTACTTGCCAAGCGAAGTAAATATTAACTCGCCATTATTATAGACGAAAAACTGGCTGCAATGGGTCAGATCGTGCCAGCAACAGAGGATGGCTACATCCTCAAGGACGCACCACTTCCCCACCCTCCACGATAAGAATGCACATTTTTGTATTTCTTGTTCTCCCCTCTATATATCCTTCATGCTGCTTGCGGTTGAATTGGACATCACTAGTATTTGAAGCATCGCATAATTGATATTTGTAGTAATACCATAGATAAATGACTCTCCTTCCGCGAATCGAAGTTCACCTTGGCCTGCACGGACCCTCAGAAGCTGGTACATTACCACAAAGAGGGGAAAGCTTGTAATTTAAGTTGTAAAGCAAGAAAAATTGGTTCCGCGAAGTGTGTTCGAGCTTACGTAATGGCGGCGATAAGACTTTCGTTCCACTTTCTTCCTCACTTCAAAGGCTTGGACGATCAACATTCATCTGACCATCGACGCGACCTGCTCTGTCGATGATTTAACTGGTTCTGTAATTACTGGATCACCAATGATCATCGTACGCCTATGACAGTTTCGCTCGTCAGCATCTCCCCACTTTGAGAGCTACTCGGTCACTTATGCAGCAACAGTGCTTTGTCCGCAGTCACTTATGGGTTGAGCCGTGAACTGCGTAGCGGCAGCAGGAGCAGCTCTATAAATCTGCGCGGATGCTCATACAATCGATCACGAACTAAGACTTGCGCCCCAAAGCGACGACCCTTTCAGTTGCCAGCTACTATGAGCGAGACGTCGTTCAGGCTCCCAACTAATGTCACACCCGTGCACTATGGTCAGTGTCAAACATGTACCTTTCTCGTCTGTCCTCACTGACCAGAAATGCATTTGATAGATCTCACTCTCCGGACAGATCTTAAATCGTTGACGTTTGACGGCTCTGCGTCCATTGAGTAAATTTGTTTTTCTGCTAGATGGTCCAAGCGTTCCTGAGTTGTTAATAGGCTAGAGGTTCACGAAGATTCCTCTACAATCGCATTCAATGCTCACGACGGTCTTGTTCTTGGCGATGTCACAGTCATTGGGACTGCACAAAGATGCCACAGAGCCATGGTATCTGAAAGAGCCAACGAAAGAGTTACCCTCAGCTTGGACCCTCCTCTTCCCGCGGAATCGAAGGCCCTAGTGAACTTGAATTATAGTTCGCAGTTGCGCACAAGCATGGGGGTAGGCTACAGTCGGTTCACATAGTCTCCTTCTTACTTTCTCCTACAGTATCATTACAGCTCTTATGAATCTGATGGTCAAACCGTTTTCTATACCGCCACAGAATCTGCCGTAAGAGCGCTTCCTCGCACTTTGTCTTCACCTGTTCAATAGTTTACAGCCAATATATGCGCGAGCTGTGTTCCCATGTATGGACGAACCGTCACTGAAAGCGACATTCGCTATCCATATGATATCGAGGATTGGAACAGTCAATCTCAGCAACATGCCCGTCGAGTCTGAAGAGCTCTGTGACTCAGTTAACACCAAATCTGGGGTCTTGATGGGGGCGTATTCGTTCCTATTGGCTAAGCTCAGGTTGGGCGGTGGAAGCGGATTGAGCGGTGGCTCTTCCGGAGATGCATGGAAGACAACGAATTTCAAGACCAGCCCAAAGGTTTGTCCAAGAATATTATCCTCACGGATCCGGAATTCTAACTGTGTAACAAAGATGTCTACATATTTGGTAGCCTTTGCAAACGGACCCTTCGAATTTATCGAGAGCTCGTATAAAAGTCCTATTAGTGGAATGGTTCGACCTCTTCGTATCTACGGTAGGTCTCGCATCGTACATGTTTTGATAGTCTCCTCATCCGGTTCTTTTCTTAGCTACACCAGACATTATACAGCAAACGCAATGGGCATTGGATGTTACTACTCGAGTGGTACCTCTTTACGAGAAAATGTTTGACATCGAATTCCCACTTCCAAAATTGGACACTGTTATTGTGATTGAGATTATAGCTGTCACAATTCGTCCCTAATAATTCTTATCAGGCTTCGAATTATTTGGGCGCGGCAGAAAATTGGGTAGGTTTATATTTGCATCATCGGAGATCGCATAGTATCTTAAATTATGGGCAGGGCTTAATCACTGGGCGCGCTTCCGACTATCTCCTTGATCCGAGTAGAGCAGACATCAGTTCAAGAAAAGCTATAGCTGCCATCCAAACTCATGAAGTTGCGCATCAGGTGCGATTTTTCAGATTATTCACCATCTCAGTCATCTGACGCGCAAGATAGTGGTTTGGGGTATGATCTCACTCCCTTATTACCTCGGGGGCTCTTCAACTGATTCCGATAAGGATGTGGTGACCATGGAATGGTGGGATAATCTGTGGCTCAACGAAGGTAGTTCACAAGGAATCCCGGCACAGATAAGCTTTGAATTTGTGAACAGGATTCGCAACTATAGTGAGTGGATCGGGTCAAACGGCTCACGTAATAATTGACGTGTAATAGATGGGTGACATGGTGATGTTGAGTGAGTCGGTGTCGCCATCAGTCACTGTTTATCATTAATTTGATTCAGATAGGTATACCTAGGCATTTTCGTATCGCAACCTTCTCTCAATGAACAACAGGATCGAACCAGATTGGAACGTCTACGCCGAATTCGGAGCTAAACAGCAAAGTGCAGCCTTGGCGCTCGATGCTCGTAAATCTTCGCATCCCATAGAGGTCGCAATCGAAGATCCCAACATGATAGGCCAGGTCAGTTGGATGCCGTTTGTTGTAACTCCCTTTAAACGTGCGTGTAGATTTTCGATTCCTTATCCTACTCCAAAGGCGGTTCGGGTATGTGTTGTTATCCTATGAGAATTGTCGGCATAACCTTGGTGATGGCAGTCATGCGTATGCTCTCTGCATACCTTGGTGAAGAGGCTTTCTTGAAAGGGGTCTCCGTTTATTTAAAGAAGCACCTTTTCGGTAACACCGTCACGAACGACCTTTGGGATGGCATATCCGAAGCAACAGGTGAGTTTGAAGTTGGTCCGAAATATTATAGGTTATCGATGTTTTATAGGACGTCCAATTCAAGACATAATGGACAACTGGATCCGCAAGGCAGGCTTGCTTCTCGTTCGTTATCCGTGCCCACACTTACATTGAGCTACGATTCAGACTGGGTACCCCATGATCACAGTGTCTGAATCTTCCGGAGGCATCCATGTTAGACAAGACCGGTTCTTACTTCATGGCGCCGCAGATGAAGCAGATAATGAGACCATTTGGTTCGTGTCGTTCGCCGTTTGACTCAATTACTTCCTAGCTAAACGGCACCTCAGGCAGATCCCTTTGTCAATCACAGCCTCTGGAGACGACCAGGCCTCGGCCGTGCATCGAGACTTTTTGATGATTGATCGCGAGATCTTTATCGAGCTGGATGTCGAGAAGCCGTATAAGCTGAATGGCGGCAACACCGGCTTCTGTGAGAAAATTTCGTTCTTGATGTTGGGGTCTTCGACTCAAACGTCCACAGATCGAGTCCTTTATGATGCAGATCGTGCTGCCGTAATTGCAGCTGAACTTGGGTTACAGCCTTCTGTTTTCGTCCTCGAAGATCGCATCGGATTCTTGTCTGATTCCCTGGCTCTTGCTCAGGCCTCTTATTCAAAGACGAGCGACTTTCTGAAATTTGTTCATCTTTTCCGGCATGACAAAGAACGTGAGCGCTCTACGTGTTTTGTTCATTCAATGTTTCTGAGTACATACAGATTTAGGATGGCGGCAAATGACCAACGGGCTTATAGAAGTGTCAAGCCTGTTCTGGGAAGACAAGGGCGTGCAAAATGGTCTTCAGGCATTCCAAGCAGTAATGAGATCTAACAGTTCGTCTTATCTCGCACTGACTAAATTCTCCAGTCTCTGTTTTCGCCCCTCGTCAAGCGTCTGGGTTACGACAATGATGATAGTGACCATCCAGATATCATTCAACTCCGCACTCTGGCCATCACTCAGGCTGCCAATGCCGGCGTTATAGAGTAAGCTTCTAGATCGTCTTCGTCTTCCTAATATTGACCGATGCATTAGAGTGATCCACGAACTTCAGAGACGCTATGCGGCATTCTCCTCTGGGGAGCAGGGCGCGATCTCTCCTGACTTACTCCTACCGACGTTCAAAACCGTGAGGTTCACACTTAAATTGACGTGTCCCAACTCAACCGTACTGTAGGTGGTCCAGCATGGAGGATTAAAAGAATGGGAGGCTATGAAGAATATCTTTCGTGGACCCTCAACCCCAAATGCATCCGCCGCAGCTCTGTCGGTCCAATCCAATCCATGCCTTACCTGATTCATTCACAACCTTTGTAGTAATGCCATGGCGTCCACGCGGGATCCCAATCTAATAGAGAAGACCTTGGCGTTCTTGAAGTCCGACGTCTTTGGGCAAGATCTCTACAGATTTTGGAAAGCTTTACGAGATAATCCTTTCGCGAGAAGAATCGTCGCCAAGCATTTCTTCCAGAATTTCGACCATGTAACTGTCCCGTCTCGTTGGAGCATCCTGACACGAAATTTACGACATCTCATAGATCGCCAGTAAATACGATGGTGACGTCAACATTTTCTCAAGAGTCTTGGCAGTGAGTACCTCTCGATTTAATTCAAAATTCGGTGCCGTTGACTTCGTTGCTTTGCTGAAGGCGACTTTCGACCGGTTCTGCACAAAAGCTGACATCGAGGAAGTCGAGGCATTTTTCAAGGTCGGTACCGTAACATCAGCCCTTCTTGGACGATGCTCACATACGTGCATATAGGAACGAGATACCAGGGTTTATTCCCTGGCACTGGCTCAGACGCTCGAAATCATCCAAATCAATACTCGTTGGAGGGCGGTAATTATGTTTGATTCTTTGACAATGTCAATTGCTAAATATGTTTTTAGGAGAGCCTGGAAGACGTGGAAACCTGGCTGACCAAATGGAGATTGTCCGAGGGCGTATAGGGACTGTTGTTGGCCCGATCGCCTTCAACGAGTTTAAGCGCCCTCTGAACTGTTTCTGCTATAATTCAATATCTTGGATTATGATCAATGAAATATTAGTCAAATTTAAGTTTCCATACCTCCATCATGTACTAGGACTGGGGATGAACGTATACCAGTACTATATGGAAGTCTGTAAATATAACTCGGCGCAGTCCCTGTGGGACGGACCGTGAGCGGCTTCAGGATGACCTTGAATATGACAACATCCGCTGCATGTGCTCTCGAGATCATCATTGCCTGCGCATTTGCTGCGTTGCAGAAGCACCCATTGCTTTTAAACGCGGAAGAATAGAGCAATCATCCTCATGCCAGTGAACGCGCAAGAAGGTGCGGTCGCTATGAGTGCAGCCTCGAGCCCATACAGACTCCCAGGAAATGTCAGGCCCGTACATTATGGTAGAGACAGTGTTGACGAAGAATTTGCGTACGATGCTGAATGCTGCTTGCTAGATTTGAACATCAAGACAGACTTGGAGTCCTTGAGCTTCCAAGGCGTTGTGGTTGTTGAGTAATCGATTTCACCCCAGTTTCTACTCTACGGCTGACGACCTCGCAGTCTCGAAGTCTCAGAAGAAACTTCTGAGATCGTTTTCAATGCAGCAGAGGACATCAAATTGAATGCCATAGTTCTTCATATTCAATCACAATCGCTGGAGAAGGAAGACCTTCAATTTGGTACGGACCTCGATCCTCAATACGAGCGTGTCACGATACGCACTCGCAAACCTCTTCTTGAGGGCTCAAAGCCTCAATTGACTATCGTATTTGGGGGGAAATTGAGTGGAAGCAGTCTTGGTGTATGCCACATTCGATCCAAAAGCCATTGTACTGAACGCAGACTAGTATCACTCAAGTTCCTATCAAGTCAATGGAACACAGAAACATTGCTCCGTCACGCAATTTGAGGTATGTCACTTTACTTTCATCGAGTTGCCCATCTGCACATGCTAATACTTTCCCAGCCCACCTTTGCGAGAAGAGCATTCCCATGCTGGGATGAACCCGCCTTCAAGGCCTCCTACAAAATCACTATGGTCTCCCGAGAAGAAACTGTCAATATTAGCAATATGCCGGTTGCGTCTGAAAAAGCTTACACCTCTGCTCAAGCAACTGGAGGCTATGGCATTTGGTCGACACTGTCATCCGCCTTCAGCTATCTCACCTTGAGGAAGGGCGCCGAACCTCAGAGTGATATCAAAGCTTTTAGTTTGGGCGATGGGCGATGGAAGTCGACCGAATTTGAGACCAGCCCTGTGGTACGTGTGCTCTCATGATGGTCCAGTTTGGCTATCTTATTTTTCACAATGTAGATGTCGACATACCTCGTAGCATTTGCGAATGGGGACTTCAAGGTCGTTGAGGACTCATACACTAGCCCTATCAGCGAAAAAGTGATACCTGTCCGAGTTTATAGTACGCCTCCACTTTACTTTCCACTCTTTGCGATAGTTAAATCACGTCTTTCAGCTACTCCCGATGGTGAAGGCCAAGCCGAATGGAGCTTAAATGTCTCGAAAACCGTCATGCCTTTGTACGAGAAGGTCTTTGATGTTGAATTTCCACTACCGAAGTTGGATACCTTGGTGGTGCGCTGATTATACCTGCATCTTCGTTTCATTGAGCTAATTCCTTCGTCAGGCAAACGATTATCATGGTTAGTGTCTTTCTCCAGGCTTCGGTTCAAGCGCTTAAGCTCTTCAACTGATTAGGCGCGATGGAGAACTGGGTAGCGCGCTACTTAAATCATTGGTGGCACTCTCTAATAGCCAATTAGGGTCTCATTATCGGCCAGCCCAATGTTTACCTTATGGATCCAAATAAGCCAGACTTCAACACCACCCAGCGAATTGCTGAGGTTCAAACCCATGAGATAGCACATCAGGTAGGCATCACTCATCGAGAGGTGTTGAGATCGGGACTAAATCATATCAGTGGTTTGGGGTATGCGGCTTCTTTTTGCACACTGATTTCCGTTGACCTGAATCAAGAACATCGTGACAATGTCCTGGTGGGATAACCTGTGGCTCAACGAAGGTAGGCCGCGTGGGCTATTATGGCCCTTTCAAAAGCTCATCATTGTGGCCAGGTTTCGCTACCATAGTCAGTTCATCGATCATTCCTTTCACGCCTTTTGATTTTACATCATGCTAGATGGGTGCCTTGATAATATTGGGTGAGTCATACAACATTGCATTGACAGACCGGCCAGACAATTTCTTGTAGACAGGTATGGCCTCGAGGCTTCCTGGAGGTCTCTTTCTGAGCTTGCCTTGTAGGGTCAAACCCGAATGGAATTCGTCTGCAAGGTTTCTTATCAGCCAGACCTCTGACGCCTTAGCGTTGGATTCCCGAAGATCCTCGCATCCTATCCAGAACCCTGTTGATAATCCAAACGAAATCAAGCAGGTATGATGAGCGTGATATTCTCGGATGCCCTTCGATCTAATACAATATATGTCCAGCTTCTCGACCAACTGACTTATGCGAAAGCCGCTTCCGGTAAGTTGTCTCGCTGAATAGATGTATCATCTTTATTCACGATTGAATCGTATAGTTTTGCGCATGCTATCAGCATATGTCGGGGAAGAACAGTTCCTAAAGGGTGTTTCGTTGTATTTGAAGAAACATTTATATGGCAATAGCACCGCCAACGACTTATGGGATGGGATCGCTGAAGCTACAGGTGAGAATATATCAGACTTGACTCTCGTCTTCTTATATCTGGTCGCACAGGACTGGATATTCGGTCACTGATGGATAACTGGATCACTAAGGTATTTCTTCTCTACCTGATTCAATGATCAATTGTCGATTTCGTTTAGATCGGCTACCCTGTTGTGACCGTAACGGAGAAGGAGTCGGGTGTTATACACATCAGGCAAGACAGATTCCTGGTCGATGGTTCTCCATCTTCCGAGGAAAACAAGACGCTGTGGTATGGATCCGATATAACCTATCTCACCTTGTGTCTGACCAAGGACAGGAACGTTCCCCTCTCGATTTTGACCTCTGACGAGATTTTCAAAAAATCAACCGCGCAGCACACGCTGTTGGACCAACGAGAGACAGACATACAGCTAGACACGACAAAACCATTCAAGCTCAATGGCGGGAGTACCGGCGTTTGTAAGTCCCTAGTATGATCTTTGCCCAAAATTAAGTAATGTAATTTCTTTCAGATCGCGTGCGCTATAGCACAGAACGCGCCCAAGCAATCGCAAAAGAAGCGGCTAAAGAGGATTCAATATTCAAGACTGAAGATCGAATTGGACTTGTGTCTGACACCCTAGCTCTTGCGCAAGCATCGCTCTCGGACACGAGCAGTTTGCTCAACGTCATAGAATTGTTCAAAGACGACAAAGAAAGTAAGCATCTCAAATGAATACTCCTCCATTCGTTTGAATTGATGCGTCTGGATCAAGATTTGGGATGGACTGCTATGAATGACGCAATCACAAAACTCGTCAATATTTTCTGGGAAGATGAGGAGTTGTCGGAAGGGCTTCGCATTTTCCAGCAAGTGAGTTAATTTTAAGTTCATTGAGATACGTTTGATTTAGCGAATGACCAGTCATTGTACGCTCCGATTGTTGAGAGACTGGGCTATGACAATCAGGATGACGAAGCCGTGGACGTGAAAGGACTGCGAACACTGGCAATAGCAAGAGCGGCTGCCGTAGGAGAACCTAAGTAAGCTCGACCCTCTCATGGTACTCTTCCCCGATCTCATCCCCTTGTAGAGTAGTCAAAGAGCTTTTGTCCCGCTGGAAAGCGTACAATGAAGGCGACGAGAGCGCCATCCCAGCGGATATTCTCGGGGCTACTTTCAGAGTGGTGAGATCGCTCGGTGTTGTCCTACTTCGTTATTAAAATGGATGATCAGGCGGTCGAACATGGCGGTCGCGCCGAATGGGAGACTATGAAGAAGATATACGAGTCAGGCTCTTCACCGGCCACGCACTTACCAGCCATGTGTGTTGCTCTTCCTCTTCACGATGATCTCTCCCTGAATGAGAACTTGCAGCGGTGGGATGTGTAACTCGAAAGATCCCGAACTGATCAAGGAAGTTATCGAGTATACCAAAAAACCGCTTCGTACTCAGGACTTCGACTCGTTTTGGATTACTCTTGCCAATAATCCATTCGCCAGAAGAATTTCGATTGACTATACATATGAGAACTTTGATGCTGTGAGCTCGGGTCTGTTCACAGGCTCGACCACTTGCTTACTAGTAACCCGCTCCAGATCACGGAGCGGTTTGGAAGGGGGTTCAATACCATGAAAAATATCATCGAGGTATGTGACAAAGCCTCCGCCTATCGAAAGTGTTTCTAAACGCGTTATTCATCGGATAGAGCACATTTGGAAAGTTGACAACCGAAGAAGACGCGACTAAACTGGAGAGTTTTTTGGAGGTGGCTACTGTTCGGCTCCATTCAGCATAAGCCCTCTGATCACAGGACTTATAGAATAAAGACACCGCTGGGTATAACATGGCTGTAGCGCAAACGCTGGAGTTGATTCGCGTGAATACCAAATGGCGGAAGGTGCGTGCTTGTTCATCGACATTCTCAGGATAACATTGACGTGTCATAGAATGCAACCGAGGACGTCAAGGGGTGGCTGGATGAGAGAAAGATGATCTAGCGTGTTATGGAAGCGTTCGAGATAGTCACGTCACGATTGTGCAAATGGAAAATCAAAATGCAAATGATCGGCACAAATTACAAAAGGCTTGTAGAAGAAATGTAGTGGCAGACATGTTGCTCTGGCCCACAACACTCAGCCAATGCCTCGATATCCTAGCTCGAATCCCACCTCCAACTGCAAATTACCTCAGAGCTTCCGATGTGATAATAAACGCGGCGACGACGGTTGCAGTTGAAGAGCGCGTGACATCGCGTGCTGTCACAGAGTGTGCTTTCAGTTCCACCGTCATGCCAGGTCCCCGCAATCGCAACAAGCAGCGAAAGCTTGCCATTAAAAAAGAGAAAGCAGCGGCCAAATCAAAGACTGTCGTTGAACCCCCTCCATCTAGCCCTTCCCCTCCTCCTTTGCCCCAAACTCAGCCGCTGCTTGAGCCTAGCGACAGCCGCGAGAGCTCGTATGAACCTGACGTTCAGACGCCTCTTGAAGAGAGACAATGCGATCCAATCATCCAGGCTCCTAGAACTCCTTCGCCAGTGCAGTCGTTGCCTCCACCACCGCCGACCAAAAGCTCCCTCCCATACATTCATCCTGATGATCCGCTACCGATGCCATGCGTCCATGACCCAGGCAATGGTCCTCGAGTGAAAGACCTATTCGCTTTCATCGAATCTGCCTATGCGACAAAACCTACGCTGGATGATCCTCAGTGCAGGGAATATTACTATCAGGATGTGCTGGATTTATTGGTGGAGCTGCTACCTCGAGAGACGGCCGTGGTACGTTTTCCTTCATTCAGATCCAATCATATAATCTCAATTTTATCACAGATCCTGTGGTATAACAAGACCCGACTGAATGCCCGTATCTGTCCTACTTGCAGACGTTTCTACAAGATCGGGCAGACGTTGCCCACGCATGCTATGGAAGCGCCGCTTGATGAGAAATCAAAGCCTCTTCTTGAACAGGAGCAGACTTTAAGCGGGATCTGTAAGAATTTGATCAGCCATCAGGGACATCACCGTTTGCTAAATCGCCTCCGCAGGTTCATTCTTGTGCTTTGGCGTTGCTGTCTATAATTATCCAGGGACAGTGGATGCGTGGGGATTGCCAGGATGGGAGATGGACGACGCCACTCGGGACCTTCTAAATGCACCGAGCCTCGGAGCGCAAGACGAGGGCCTTGGCCTATTAGTCAAGTTGTCGAGATTAAACGACCCTGGCTTCCAAGACTTGCTCACTGCCATGGACGACGAAGAGAAGGAAGCCGATCTGAATAGAAATTAGGGTAACTAGTCGGAGTTTTGTATTAGCCTCCGAAGAAAACAGCTTCGTTCATTTGTAGTGTGCACACGATGCAAAGTGAACCCGAGTCCGGATCAGCGACCAGTATTGACGACCAGAGAACCCCAAGAGCGCAGCCATCAATTATCACCTTACTTGATGACAATCCATCCCAGCTAAGCTTAGCTTCAACATCCACTCGCTCGACCCCGACGCTCGCTACCGAACCTTTGCTTTCTCTCAACGCTACTCCCACCATGTCGGCTGCTACACTACCATCGCCCATATCTGCCCAAGCCTCCTCATCACGACCAAGCCGAAGTACGAGCTCCAGATCACGAGCAGCCTCCACATCAACCCTCAAACGATCAAACGGCAGCACCAAATCGACATCAGAAGCGACCGTGAAAGAAGGGACTTCAGCTTCAGGTTCAACGCCACCGGTCCCCAATCGCCAGACTTATCGCACAGTACCTAAACTTCCTGAAGGCGATGTCGAAGAATGTCCGCCAACGATGATGTACTGGTCGAAAGCTCCTGTCTATGGTACAATACCTCGTAGAGGGCTCAAGTGCCACACAGTGACTTTGGTGGATAATACGGCATGGATGTTTGGAGGAACGAATCTTATCTCCTCATCTTCCAGTGCAGTTGAAACACCAGAGGCAGGGTGTTGGGATGAAGTGTGCGTCCAATTCGTATCGTCTTTCATACCCGTTCTCACCTTCGACCAGATATACATTCGATACAGGTTCCGCCTCTTTTCACAAACTCCAGACCAGTTTCTGAACCCTTATCGCAGATACTATGCAATGGGGTCATCCATTAATGCACGGTGACTTGCCACCGCCATCAAAGGGCCACACAGCTACTCAGATTGAGCGTCGGATATTTGTTTTCGGCGGCGGAAGGGGTACACAATACTATGATACGCTGTATTATCTCGTATGTCGTCGTCTTACCTACCCATGCCTCCCTGACTCTGATCCCAGGACCCACTATATCGCAAATGGACTCTAGTGACCTATCCCGAAGGTGCCATCAAACCCAGTGCTCGTCGATCACACGCAGCAGCAGCAAAGGGTAGTAAGCTGTATATCTTTGGTGGCGGAACAGGCGGCACGGCTCTGAACGATTTATGGTGTATCGACCTCACGAAGATCGACAACCGAAACGGACATGTTCGATGGGAAAAGATCGATGTGCAGGGTGACAAGCCACCCGCACGGGGATACGCTTCAATGTGTATCGTTCAACATCATATCATCATCTATGGAGGAAGTTCGAGAGGGGAATTTCAGAGCAGTGATATGTGGATGTTTGACACGAGTGCGTTTATCTATTCTTTCCTCGATGACGAGGATGGCTGAGCAGAAACGCAGACCTGAGTACTTGGCATGAAATTCAGGCGCCTGGAGGAGCCCCACGAGCTGCACACTCGTGTGTACAAGTCGGGTCATGTCTTTTTATCTTTGGGGGCCTGCTAAGAGAAGACAGCGGTGACGGATTTGTCCTGTTCAACCTAGGTTCGGAGGCTTCTTTCAGTCCTGGTCCTGAATTCTAACTTCTTGATCATTAGTCACTCTAAGTTGGGAGGCCTTGCCCACAAGAGGAACACCACCACCAGGCACACGAGCTTTCCATCAGTGCATCCTTGTAGATGGTCGGATGTTTATCATCGGTGGACTGGAAGGCCGGAAGCTTCAGCACGACGTGTACATTCTCGACTTGGCGACATATGCGTATTATCCTCAAGTTACAAACTTCGATATTAATTTGAATCCGCCCCTTGAGCAGGAGGAAGTAAGCTCAAATTATTTCTGATCTCAGTTTCTTTTTGGTTTAGTTATGGGTTTTAACAGTATGAAGATACCCGGGATGATATACAGTAATGCAGATTAATGCTTGATTCGTTTGGAGGTAATACAGTGATGATGGTTTCATTGCTATGCGATGCGACTTCTTCTGCTTGATTCCACTTCTTCAATATGTTCTCGATCATGCGTCATTGATGGTGCGACTGCGCTCGTCCGTCTCGTTCTTGGCCGCAACAGATTGCGCTTGAGCTGCCAAACTGCCATGAGGAGGTCGATACCCCAGGGCTTTATGCTCGACGGATTCGAGTGTATTTGCAAGATCTACACCCCGAGTTAAACCGATGATCTCCTTAAGAAAATCGTCACGGACCTTTCGTCACAGGTGTACCCTCTGCTATCTCTTTCAATCCAGGTGCTATCTCGTCAAGCGTGCGATTTCCTCCGTCTTGTGCATTTTGCGCAGCGGCAGCTTGTACTTGGGCAGATACGGAGCCTGAGCAGACCAGCATCAGGGTGCGAATCTTGAGAAGAGAGTGAATGATACGTACCCGGTGGGGGACGGTGCCCCATGGCTTTATGTTCTGCGCTTTGGATAGTACGCGCGACGTCTGATTTTGTGGTTAATATATGCGCATATAACGGAACCAAATTGCTTGCCTTCTGTGATTTTCCCTGTCACCTCCTCTTTCTCATGTTTGCTGATGACTGATTGAGCTTGAGCTGCGAGAGAACCGGGTGGTGGCCGATATCCAAGACTACAAGCAGTCGGGATGGTGCTGATATTAGGATGGGTGCAAATGCTCACGCTTTATGCTCCGCAGACATAAGTTTACGGGCTTGATCTAAGGACATGGTGAGATCTCATTGATGCTTGTTAGATAGATGTATGCGAACCTTTGGATAAGTGGTTGACGTCGATTTCAGGGACCAACCCAGGCTCTACGGTCTCATTCTTTCGCTCAGCACTACAGGTCGCGTATTAGGCGTCTCCTTTATCATTGTATGGATGGAAAAAACACACATTATACGCTCAGCGTCTTTACGGGCAGCGATCTCAATTTCAGTAATGGTTTGCGTCGACATATTGGAAGTTTTAAGGTGTAGCAATTGGCGGATGAAACGCGCGTCCAGAGAACGAAAAAGTGATGATGGAGTACAGAAGAGAGAATGGTGGGCTATGTCGCGGATCCATGCTGATTCATCCTTTATATACTTTTTGAGTGCCACCTGCACGAGTGGAGAGGTAGAAGTAATCTCCACTTTTGGCGTTCATCTGACGTCAACGTTGCACGCGACACGCTCTGGGGATGCATATGCAGGCATCGTCGCTGCGTTGTTCGCGAACGTCGGATCGACTGTGGTTTGCTTGACCAGCACCAATGTTGGTAGCGGGTGAAGGAAAGGAAGAGATAACAGTGGATTACGTAACAAAAGGGCAGATACTAAGATAGTCAATAACTCATATATATATATTATAAGATAGTATATAGATGAGATCGGGATGGGGAATGGGCCAACAATCGTCGTGCCAGTGATGTCCAATATAATCTTGAGCGACAAGGGCACGGACTCGGAATGTTGCTATAACGCGAACACCATCGCCGCAATCATTCGTCGACTGTTCCTAGACTTCGATGACAGGCGATTTGCAATGCTGCTTGTGCTTTGGCCAGTCATGTCGCTGACTGATTATGCGCAGAGAAATCAGAATCAAAATAGACAAAGACGGGGTGCTTGACTTACCAGTCTTTATTACAATATAACACGAGTTTACAGCGCGTACAGTTGTGCAAGACAGCAGTCGAATACCCGCACCACGAACAGCTGTATAACCTGACTTGTTTCTTGTTCGGCGTCCAAATTAGGTACGGAGTTCTCGTCGCGCGGGTGAGTTCTCCGTTCGCAAGTGTTTTTCCAACCGGATCGGCATAGAAATCTTCAGGCAATTTAGCTTCGTGAGGAGCGACATCGGCTATGACTGCGAAGAACGTTTCCCATCTAGCCCCTTTGTCCCAGTTGGCCATTATAGCCAACCGTGCTCGCTTGATCCACGTGTCAGGAGGAGGCTGCTCCCAGATGAACTCGTAGATTTCTTCAGTAAGCTGATATTGATCTAGCAGACCCTAGCACCCGAGGCATGTCAGAGAAATACAGAAAATCATGCATTGAAGATCTCTCACCGAAATTTCATGAAGATCGGAGCTCAAGTCCAATCCGGCCACAGTCAACCCGAGAATGATATACCGATCCAAGGCGTCCAGCATGTACTGATAGTCTGGAGGAGCACGTTCGACGATGATTCTGAGATCATGAAAAGCAGTCTTCAAGTATGCAATAGCCTTATCCCAGATAGGACTATATTGGAGAGCGTGGGAGAGCTGACCGGTCGCAAAGGTCATAGCTGCGCAACCCCTGTAATAATGTAATTCCCAGAAGATATAAGGTGGAATATCGGTGCACTCCAGACCCTTTTCGGCCCATATGATGGTGGAAGCATCCAATTTCCTCGCCATGACCCAGTAAAAGAATGGATTTCCAGGATCTCGTAAGATGCCCGCAAGAGCTGCATGGTCTGCACCCTTTCGGTTACCCATCCGCGCGCAATAATGGGTGTCGAGGATATCTGCCGCATCGTGATCGTTCTGGGCACGCATGGCACGTGCACATTCCGGAAGGCAGTCTACCAAACGACGGCCCGTGAAAGGGGGTGAAGTTGAGACGACGGGATCCTCATTGACAAAGTACGCGCAAACCAGACCACAAGGCAACATGTCTGACAGCAGAAATTGTTCTGCAAGGGTTTTGCCAAGTTTGATGAGGTCACCATCCTTGCGGCACTCAATTGCGGCCTCCTTCACTACGCCGAGCAGTTTTGATAGTGCGTAGGATACACACTTGTCGAGACCGTAGCGCGTCATGGCTTCACTGATTTTCGGAGGCAGTTCGGTCTCGAGTCCGAAGTTCTCGATGGTATGGGTCGTTTGATGTGGCACTTGTGGGGTGAGGGTATAGTATAGTTGTACTATGCTGTGCATCCCACGACATCTGATTGCGAAGCATGAGCTTCTCAAACAGGCAACAATGAAAGCAATGGCATCTGGGCTCTGGGCCAAGGGCTCCTTGAAATGGCGTGCAGACCCTAGGACAAATAGGCATAGGATATGATGGAGATCCCACCAGTCGAAATGAAGTTGACCGTTGACCTCCATGTGGTCCAATGTTAATTGAACTGCCTTGTCATACATGGCTGGTTGTACAGGAGGTTCGCAACCACATGTCGGCCTGGGACTGCAGGGAAAAGCGGAGAAGAGGTGCGCGAGGACGGAGATGCACGTGAATGCGTTTTCCACGTCCATCTTATTGGACGGCGAGGCCAGACATTTTTCAAGCACTTCGATCAGGACGGGGACCGTCTCGAAAACGACCTGGTATGGTATGTTGCCGTGATGATGGGTGGCATCGTGAAGCATTCCCAATGCAGCACCCGCAATAGTGGGTTCGCGCACCACTGCTAGAACCTTTTGCAAGCAGCTGCAATCTGAAGTGGGTATAGTCAACTTCCCGCATGATTGAGATGAATGATATTAATGGCTTGTGGCGGACGCACTCGGCCTACGTACCCTCTTCAAACAATTTATCCCTCAGATGTACATCACCGGCTATCCTTCTAAGAACTGCAACGACGCCAGCCATCACTTTCAGATCTCCCGGACTATCGTCCCAGCAGTCTTCCAGTTTGGAAAGAACAGCCTTGAAGTTCTTGTGCACCAACTTGAATCCATATCGGTGCGATAAGTCTATGTCTTGATTCAGCCACGGCGAATGTCTGAGTGATTTAGAAACGTACTAATTCTGTTTGTCTTGCATATCGTGTCCGCGGTGCCCTCCCATCCTAGAATTTCAGCTGGTACGACGTCCTTCGGAGCTGTCTGTCGAATCCTGGGTTGTATCAAAGCCATTGGTGATGGTGGTGGCCACAGTCCGAATGGGATTGGATTTCTATCCTAATTCCTCGGCGAAGGCTCGAAAGCACGGTATATGAGGCTATCTTCGAGAGTTGTTGTTGTTTTATCTCCAGCATTTTTCAGGTTAAAAAAGTGACCCAGAGTGGGGCCTGATCAGGGCTGATTGCGCCTGAACAAGCCTGAGCGCTGCCGAGAATGCCGATGCTGGCTTATTTCTGCAAAAGTTTCTTCTTTTCGACCGGAAATACCATGTCGGTCCTCTCCCGCTCGAGGGAAATTCTGTTCGATCATGTCGTCCTGGACTCGTCCATCACTCGAGTACTCGCTGTTGACAATGATTTCACGGATTTCAAACAGCGGGATACTAATTACAAAACTGGGGATATTATACTAGCACTACTAATCATACTTCGACTCAACAATATACTCATGTTGTAGTGAACGCGAGTCCCTAAGACGTTAACGTTTTATGTAGATATCAAGACAATATCAAAACTCAGCGCTCATTAACCTAAACTATAATTCTCGAAAAGTGATCTGTTGTGTGACCCGTCGCGTCAAGCTAGAGCTCTATCTCGGGAGATGTGCATTCTGCCTTATGCACACTCCAGTGGTACTTCTGACTATAGAACAAAGTGAGAATATCGGACTGCCAGCGTGTGTAAGAGCAGTTACCAGTTAGCATCACAATAGCGTGCTTTCCCACAACGCGAACACTTCCGCATGACAGCGGTGGAACTATGACACCAGGAGCACTTGTAGAGTTTGATTTCTCTGTTGTTCGTGCCCCTGACCGTGGATGCTTCAGAATGTTCGCGAGGGACATCCTTCTTTGCCATCGACTGCAGTTCCTCAGAGTCGATCGCCAGAGTCTCCGTCAGAGCTTTCTGTTGTAAGTTAGCTAACCACGGTAAAATGTCCGATGTTCTCTCGATAAAGATGTCCCACTCCTTCGCGGCCTTTGGAAGTTCGCGCATTATGGTCGTTCTCACGCAATTCATGAGCGTGATCGGAGCAGAGTTCTCAAAGAAGAATGCATGAATTTCTTCTGCGAGCTTGTACTTCTCCAGAATATCCTGTTGGTATCCATTTTTGTTAGGCTGTCATGACCTTGCATAAGTATAGGAAAGACTTGACTGTTATCTCCGGTAAATCTGGGCTGAATTTAGGACCATTTAGCACAATGCTGAGAATGATGAACTGATCCAGTGCAGAAAGCATGTCCGTCGCATCAGGAGGAGCGCCTTCGATGTAGACCTTCATATCTTCATGAGCACATCGTAAGTAGGCCACGCCCTGTTCTAGTCGAGCTGGGTCCATGACAGCGTTCTCGAGCTCGGTAATTGCACGGGCCAACGCGAAGGATCCTCGGCTGAAAAGTAGTTCGTAGTAAATGATTCCTTGGTTATTCTCGCATTCTAAGCCCTTTCTGACGGCGTCGATGGATTGGGTACCGTGAGTGCGATTCAGGACGTAATAAAAGAACGGTATCGTGGGGTTCCGAGAAATAGCGGCCCTAGCTAAGTCTCCAAGAGCGTCCAATTTGCTAGGCCCATGTGCCCGGAGATAATGAAGTTCTACGATGTCCGCCGCATCAAGTTCATTCTCTGCGCGTAAAGCAAGAGCAGCGTGATGCAAGCTTTCCCGCCAATCACTAAAGGGTACTAGCTTGGGTTGGCTAGCATCTGTGGAGTCGAGAACGCCGCAAAAGTGTAAGCTTCCAGCCCGGGGAATAATCTCGGCGAGAGATCTGCCGTACACCAAAAGGTCACCATCTGTGGTGCATTGCTCGGTAGCGCACAGCATGTCTTCGTACGCTTTGAGCTTCACCTCAATATGACAGTCCTCAGCACCGTAAGACGACAGCGCCTCCTGTATCTTTTGAGGGGGCGTCTGTGTTATTGCTCTCTCCATGACGGCGAAGGTGATCTCAGAATGGCGAGCTGTCTTTTTGTGGCGATCAATGTCTTCCAAACGATACACCCCCAAAACCCCCTGACCTCTGAATGCGATGGAAGGACTTCGCAAACAGGCCGCCATAAGTCTGATTGCGTTAGGGTGCTGGTGAAAGAGATCTCTTGCAACGGAAGGAAGTTCGGTTATCATGGTGACACCATGTATAAGTTCATTCCAAGTAATATTTAGGCCCTTGGCGCGGATACGGTCCAATGCCAGCGGCAGGATCTTGTGAACTCGAAGTTGTTCAAGTCGAGAAGGCGAGGTAGGACACCAAGATGCCGTACGAAAAAGTGACGTGAACATATGGCAGATGATCGGAAGGCACTGCTCTACTCCGTCATCGACCCAGTCCGCTGGTGGGTCCAAAGAGCTTTCGAGTACTCGAACAATGGCAGGAAGTGTTTCCACAGCGAGAAGATCTGGGATATGAGGTCCTCCATGATGGCTGGCGGTATGGAGGGTTTCCAATGCGAGACCCCGGGTGGTGGGATGACTCAGACTCATGACGATCTTCGATACAAATGTAGGACCTGGCCGATGTGAATCAGCAAATTGTGTGTTCAATGAACCCTAGATCCTCAAACCTGAGTTAAGCATCTTGTCCCGCAAGAGCACATCGGGAGCTATCCTGCCGAAGATCACCAGGATGCCGCCTATCACCAAGACATTTCCTTTATTTTCGTTCCAACACTTGCTTAGTTGAAAAAGCGTATACGAAAAGTTTTTATGGAGCTCCTTAAACGCTGTGCGATCGGATAAGTCTGTGAAGTGGCTCTGATATTAGGGTCACATAGCTGAAGGAAAAGTATCACTCGCCAATTTTCAGTCTTCTACAGATGATATCTGCGCTTTTCTCCCAAGAGTTAACCTCCAAAAGTTCTTGCGTAAGTGCATTGAATGGCGTTTCGTGACAATTGGGGCAGGTGACGCAGGTCAGCTTCTGCCGACCATTCCTGCTCTGCATGCGATTTTCCCGACGACCCATCTAGACGGGAAAGTTGGTGTTTTTCGTTACTACCGGGTTTCTTTGGCGGAGACTCTTCAGAAAGAGACTGATGTCGATGGTTGTTTGTACATTTGATCCTAACTGGATGTCTTCATGCGAGATCAGCGTGATAGACATGTCGAGGCCGCAATTGGAAGTGAGAGGCCTGCTGGAATGTCAAAGCACCGGCAAGCAAACCGGCAATCGTTTGAGGTTTCAATCTCCGAAGGGAATACAAATCTGGTGGCATTTAGAATAAATTTTATTTTGAAACACAACACTACCAGAATGTTCAACACGGTCTCCCTACCAGTGCTATATTCGGGGGAGAATATCTTTAGGAATGTACAACTGATTAAGGATGAATCGGGATGATCAACCGCCCCTCAAAATCCGGGAACCAAACCGCGGCCGGCATCCGTTTCATATCTTCCGGTATAATAAAGACTAATATCGACTACAGCGAATAGTTTGATCCTGCATCGTCTTCCTCCGACTCGACCTCAGCTTTCTCCTTCCGCTTTCCCTTGCCCTTCGCACTTGAACCCGCACCTAAGTCTTCTTCAACCATATCAACAACCATGTCCATCGCAGCCTTAGACATTTTCGGCATAGCTCCAGGACGAAGGAGTGGATGAAGAGCCTCGTCAAGAGGGCCATCGGCATCGTCTCCTTGGTCTTCAGTGTCTTCATCATCCGCGTCGTCGTCGTCACCTCCTCCATCTGAATCTTCATTGCTCGAACCAGACGAAGGCGAGCCGCCGTCTGAATCAGAGTCGGCTTGGAAGTCCTCATCGTCACTCTCCTCGCCCAACGCTTCGAGATCATCTTCTTCCATATCAGCATCGGTTGCTTTCCCTTTACCCTTGTCAAGTTTCTTTGGAGCCTCGTCTTCGGTAGCCGGAGTCGAAGCAGATGCGCTCTTCGACTTCTTCCCATTCCCGAAGAACTTCTCGTGTCTTCTGATCCATCCGGTGACAACGTCCATCTCCTTGCCTTCAATGAGTGAGAATTCGGTGATGGCTCCTCCACCCGTGTCGTCTTCGTCTTCCTCGACATCATCGCCAGCTACGTCGGACCGCTTCTGCAGAGCAATGGTGAAATTCCGTCCAGACGGACTCACAGTCCATACACTCTGAAGCTGAACCACTGGAATGAACTCGCAAGGCTTCTTCTCCCCAAATAAGACGCCTTGTTTGAAGAAATAAAGATGTCCATCCTTGGCTCCTTTATAGCAGTCGATGCAAGCAAGGCCAGCTTGCGAGACAAAATGAGCCGCGTTATGCTCTATAAGCGGTAAAGTGGAAAGGTGTGAGAGGAATCGTCGAAAGAGAGGTTCCGTTTGTGTTCCCTTGGGGTGAGTTTCCGAAACTGGTGTGTTGTTAGGAAACGATGTGGTCTTCAATGGTGCGGTAGATGTGGCATCGACAGCAAAGATGACCTGCTCTGCAGGCTTTGTGTCTGAATAGAGCACAACTGTGATAGAAGGCTTTGGCTTCTTTGGTGTGGGTAAGAGGAAAGCGCGGTCGTATGAGGAAATCGTAACGCTAGCTTCTCGGTCTCCGGATGACTGGTTCGTGAATATGATGGAGTTGGTGGTGACCGTAATATCGACCTTTTTGCGTATGGGGGAGGTGACGCTGATAGCGTGAAGTGTAAAGAGCTTTTCAGAATCACCCCCGGACGATGCTTCGTCGCCAGAGTCCAACTTGGCTTTCTTCCCATTAGTATTGTCCGCGCCAGGGACCGCATCGTCCTCTCGGGCGCGTACATGGATCGGCCCATTCAAATTTTGGAGAGCTCTCTTAAAGCTCTCTTGTGCAGCACGCCATTCTTCGAGCTGGTGCGCATTTCCATTCTCGGTTGCCGTGCCAGCAGGTATGTCACCTAGGACGAACCGCAGAATATTCTCCAGTAAATTTTGAGACCCCGGGGTTGATGCAAGTTCTGCATACTGAGGCGTTTTCAAGACTGATGGGCGATATTTTGAGAGCTCGTCAAAATAATTGACGGATGGTGGCAGGGACATAGGGGAGCTCTAAGGGCA
The DNA here is from genome assembly GCA_001630475.1 of Sistotremastrum niveocremeum HHB9708. Taxonomy (NCBI): domain Eukaryota; kingdom Fungi; phylum Basidiomycota; class Agaricomycetes; order Sistotremastrales; family Sistotremastraceae; genus Sertulicium; species Sertulicium niveocremeum. The sequence goes on from KV419401.1 coordinate 167,795, forward strand.
GGACATATCGGCTTCTATATCCGACATATTTTTTTGCTTCCGTTCTTGGTTCCCTTTTGCAGGCAACATTTTAGGCATCGCAATAGGACTCACAACGCTCGCTACACTGCGCGTAACAATGTTCGTTGATCATTGACGCATCTCTCTATATCTTCACGGGCTTTGTCTCATCGTGCTCTATATTCCCAACCAACTCAAATATTATTTCTGTGACGACAATCCCAAACCTGTGGGACGCCACCTTGAACGCAGAAGGCCTACACGTGGTGCAACAAGCTTTATTCTTATACGGTTTCACGCTTAGATCACTAGGAGCTCAGGCCGTTATGCAGTGAGCTTCGACATAGGGGCACGTTGTAGCCCGGTCGCCGGCATAAGATGTGTGCACCGCACTCGGCTTCGCTATACCTTGTATCCCCACCCATCCACCTCCATTCATTAACGATCCTGTCTCGATTCCGCGGTCATGCCAGCTCGGACTTGCGATAGCCATCCTCACGCATTCGAGGACTTGACAGATCGAATCACCTTCAACCCCGACACAGCCACCTTCATCGGCTCTGGAGGTTCTTCAGATATATACAAGACAACTTTCAATGGCAAAGATGTGGCAATCAAAGTTTTCAGAGATATACTTGTGAGGAGAGAAGAAAAACGGCGTTTACTGGCTAGGGTACGTCTTCGAAACTCTTGGATGGAGCGTCATTCTGACTGATCTGCAGAGGATCAATGCTGAAACGAAAGCATGGTCGATCATGAAGCACAAAAATATCTTACCCTTCCTGGGTGTCTTCTTTTTCCGTGGCGGACATGGATTGGCAGGAAGTTCAATTACGATGTTTTCGCTTGTGTCGCCTTGGATGAAGAACGGGACTGTGACTGAATACCTCCGGCATCAATCGACCAAAAATCGTCCGCAGGTCCGCATAGAACTTGTATGTGATTATCAATTATGCATATCGAAACACTCTAATTGTAGAATCTACCAGCTAACTGATATTGCCAATGGCCTTACTTACCTTCATTCGCACGGGATAGTCCACGGAGATATTAAAGGGGTGAGTAATACCTTATATCCTCTGCTTTAAGGTCTCTGAAGATCATTCCAGTGTAACATACTTGTCTCGGATGACGGAGCAGCACTTCTGGCCGATTTCGGTTTGGCCAAGCGTACGGAGACGAACTCGACCTCTATGAATGATGCCGATACTTCCACCAACAATGGTCCGAGGGGTACTATCCGCTGGATGGCACCGGAACTAGCATGTGCTGAGAGTGCATCCAACCCAACTCGAGAAAGCGATATCTGGAGCTTTGGTTGTGTCGTTCTCGTGCGTCCATCACTATGAGTATTCATACTGAGTACTTATGACCTCTGGAAACAGGAATTGATAGCATCCGTCCTCCCCTATGAAAAGCGCAGAAACCCTTTCAATGTCATACACGCGATGATGCATCACGAGCCACCCGCCAAATGCGAGAAATCCAAACCTGACGAAAATGCCCTCGGCATCGCGTCCGGAATCCCTATCTCATTTCACAAATATCCTACTCTGTGGGCGTTATGCCAGTCCTGCTGGAATTTCAATCCAGCCATTCGGCCGAATTGCAAAGTGATCTTGGAGAGCCTACATGAAGCTGCCGAATTTACAAACTCTCTGCTTCGCGGGTTGAATACTGGAGCACCGCTGACGGACAGCGTTCAGTTGAACGGCGGTCGGATTGACTCCAGTCTGCCTTTTGATCCCTGTCGACCGTTCCAAGATTTCAGTTTCCACTTCGATCCCTCGACGCATCCTCTTTTCCAAGGGGCGACGATCTCGACGTCGCCTTTCGAAGACTTTGCTCTCTCCTTTGATCATTCCACGCTTTTCGAAATGCCTGAAGAGCTCTCCGAATCTCACAATACGCGGGACCTTCGGGCGACGCCGTCAGAGCCATTGCACGATTTCGATGCTTTCGCCTTCTGCCCGACTCCGCAACCTCGTGCAATATGGGCACAATAGGGGTCTCGCTCTATTTTCGGTCCTGCAATGCAGATTCCAGGATACTGATGCAATCTCGTTTTTCTTTTTTTTTCACCAGGACGTTAGGTCCTTATTGTCAGGGACAGCTTCTTCGGATGTACATTGGGTAAACCCGAAAAACCAATTTCCTAATCTCTAATCTACTACATGTACTACTATATTCTGTATCCGACTGGAGCCTTTATGCTGATAAAGGACTCAAGAACTCCGTCCATGGGCTTTCAGACTGCCTTCAGAGAGCTATACGAGATACTGAAGCCGTTTTCCAAATTCCAATATTATTCTTGATTTTCGTTCCCGGAGTTCGGCATGTCATCATGGCCGGTTCCCGAATCTGTCGAGCTGTCGCCATGAAACCATGGATGCGCATAATGGCTCCAGTCATCGTGCAGTACACAGCATGCCACAATCTCATTCACATAGCTATCTCGATGCCCACACTGGAGCGCTATGCGAGGATAGTACCTCTATACGCTCTCCCTCATATTATGAAGAGACAAGGTCGGAGAGCTGGTTGGAGCCAGCGCTCACTGGCAGCTCATAGTTTTCGTCAACTCGAATGGTTTCATGACACTTGAGCTCAGCCTGAGCTCATGTACACTCGGCGGGACGATAAATAGCCTTGCCAATAGGTGGCACAGTCCCTCAGCCGCGCGAGCTTGGACTCTTGCACTGCTTTGAGTCTCTCTTCCATACTGCCCATCTTTCCACAACGTGTTCGACGCATGGCGACCAATCGTCAGAAGCTTGCACCAGGAACCAATTATCGAGACTTCCAGGATTTGACGGGTCGGATAACTTTGACACCAGATTTTGCAGAGTTCTCTGCGACAGGAGGGTCTTCCTATATTTATCGAGCCACTTTCTCTGGCATGAATATCGCAGTCAAGGTTTTCAGAGATGTGCTTGTCACAAGCGAAGACAAACGGTATGCTTTAGCCAAGGTACGACGTTTCTTCGTGTCAATCACATTGAACACAGGTAACCGTCTATATGGCAGAAGATAGCTGGCGAGATGAAAATGTGGTCCAGCGCCCGACATGAAAACATCCTACCTTTCTTAGGTTATTGTTTTTATGGCGCAGACCGTGGCGCCAAATTTGATCCTCATCATCACCATCTCTTTTCGTTGGTCTCTCCTTGGATGGAGAACGGAACTGTGATCGATTATCTCCGGTCCCCTTCTACGTCAAATGTGCCTCAAATTCGCATTGACTTGGTGGGTGATGGTTTGAGTCCCAAGGAATCCGTTTATTGATCTGAGGTTTAGCTAACTGGCGTCATGAATGGCCTGTCGTATCTTCATTCGAACGGGATTGTCCACGGAGACATCAAAGGGGTGAGCTACCGTGCTCTCTGTTTTTCGTCTTAATTTGATGGTGTGACAGAGTAACATTCTTGTCTCGGATGATGGAAAGGCGCTCTTGGCCGACTTCGGCCTAGCTCGGCTTGTGGACAACGATGACGAGCTGGCTTCCACCACGGCCGGTCTCAGAGGCACCATTCGATGGATGGCTCCGGAAGTAGCTTGCGCATTGGGCCGCTCTTCCAATCCTGCTCGCGAAAGCGATATCTGGGGCTTCGGGTGTGTCGTGCTTGTGCGTTGATCTTTTTCCATCTCGTCTGAGGATTCAAACATTGCATCTTAGGAAATAATTGCATCCCTGGTGCCTTATCAGGAGCGCAGGCGGCCGGTCAGTGTCATATGTGCTATGCTGCAACATGAACCACCCGCTCGATATGATAGAAAGATGCCTGAAGAAGAACAGAATGATCATGAATTACGTACCAAACTCGCTGCATTTGAGAGATACCCCCGTCTCTGGGAACTTTGTCAAGCTTGTTGGGATTTCGTTCCCGCTTCACGACCAACTTGCCAGATGATACTTGAGGTCCTCCACAAAACCTTCGAAGTGCAAAGGCCGCAAACCCAGCCATCGACTCCTCGGCCACCACAGGGAGAGGTTCAGGCCACCAAGCGTGTTGGTGAACCTAGTGTGCCTCCCTTCCCTCCAGTTTCGCCTTCCGATCCCCAGCTCTGCTCAACTCGGCCACTTTCTCGGCATGAAACGGCCATCCTGGCCGCCTCGTCGCCTGAGGATCCACTTGACCTGAACCACACTGATTTCCAAACTTGTGAAGCCTTCATTTCAGTCAAAACTGTTCACAAGTTTGGGTTGTTTGGGTTGTTACGCGCTCGTGGTCAGGCGCGTGCTCTGCCAGACCCGACGAGGCGTTTTCAAAGGTTTGAAAAGTTTCAGTCACACAAGTCATCTTGTCGCACTGCCGTTGGTTCCATTTTCAGCGGTACAACGAGAGAGTGGATTTTCGAGGCGCACGTGTCTGTGATGACTAGTAAGCAGCACGTATATTAATTGGGCGGCTACTCCTGGCTCTCGACTTGCTATGTATTACAATTCCAGTTTCTCATTTCACTGTAATATCCCAGTGTTACTGTCTCATGCATAAAATTCTTGAGACGATTGCATGTATTTATCACTGTGATCATAGGTAGTATATGACCTCCCAGAACTTCCGTACACTTTAATTTTCAACTTGAAGCCTTAGACACTTTCAGTGGAGACCTAGTAAATCCATCAGTTGGGTCTATTTATCTGCAAGACCACGAACCCCTTCGGAACCCATTCCATTGGCGTGTGCCTTTTCGAAAGGACCAATTCTGATGACCCGCGACTGGGTACTGATTTCTCCCCCCTATATTCGGATCCGCGTCAGCGGAAGCATAAATCAATTCAATAGCTTGTTGACTTCTACGTCATTCTGTTGCGCGTGCTCCAGGCTTGAAGAACTTTCAGGCTTATACGTCCAAGGAATCACACGCGCAATTCTGGCAGAATAAGGCGCTCTGATTGATGCGAAACTACTAGTGGAAGGCTTGTGTTTGTGAGTTCGGAATATCTCTGCATCTCCGGTTTGCTGTTGCTTTCGAAGATCGGAGCGGGTGTTGAGGCTGTTTGGTATAATGAACAGATCAGCAAACTGATGGCCTCCGTAGGATAGTACTCACGAGGTCAGAACTGATGCGACATAGACTGTGCTGAGGGTATCAGAGCGCGAAGATTTTTGGAATGAGCAGTTCTTGCCTTTACTAAGAGCCTCAAACACGGCGAGATATGCCAAGCTATTTGGGATGGTGAGGAACTGTTTTGCCACTAAGTGTCCTATTCGGATGAGTAATTGTGTCAACCTACAAGCACCATCATCACGATATCCAGGACACTTCCACCGATACAAAGATTATTGAACACGGTCGAATGTTAACAAATTAAAAGCCTACGAGGTTAGAATGCCATTCTTGATGGTGTAATAGAAGAGACGTGAGAGGATGTTATCAGTCCTGTAGAACGAGAACATGGCATTCGGTCAGTCCGGGGAGCCCGCCACTTTCAGCAAAGCATCGCACTGTTGGAATCCGGTTCGCGACTTGCGCAGAAAATAACACAAGCCGCCGGCAATGGTAATATCTGTGCAGACAATCAAAACGACCGCCACTGTCACCAAGGTCTTCTCTTGTGCCGCGAATTCGGGCCAGAATGGGAGCCGGAAGCTTATGGATTCTTAGTACATGGACATGCTCCGGAATGTACAACCCACAGCTTGATGGTCAGTGCTATGAAGTTATTTAGATTCAGGTTTTTTAAACTTTTAGATACGCACCTAACAGACTCCCTAATGTGACACGTGAGTGGCAGAAAGCAAACCTGTTCGTTTCTCACACCTATGCTCGCCAACTCCATAACAGCCTTGACGTGAAACACTGAGATGTGAATTTATCCTTTGTTGCTGACGTTTCGAACTTACAATCGGTGCACAGACGACCCACTTGTATCCAGTGCTCACTAGATCAAACTCGGTTAGCTCGGATCTATAAAAAACCTGCAAACTGATGTACATACTCTTCCATAGTTTGATGACGAAGAAAGCGTGGCAAATAAGCCCCGAGAACATCTTAAAGTGCTATCAGCGTCATATCCACCGATATTTGGCGTTCATACACTCAATGGTATGGTAAGCTTGTGAACCTCAAATAAATGAGCCTGAAACTGATAGTGGAAGTAGACTTACATCGCACGACCTGTCGATGTCTTTAAATAAATTTACATATCCTCACGAGACCCTCTATGACTTGCCAAATTGTTCTCAACAGCAGTCCCGGATTGGAAATGGCCGAAGTGAAATAAAACCATAGGAAATGCCAGCAAAACGCTAGGTGCACGCATTCGATGATCCTGCGAATATGTCAAACTCCGAGCTTGCTTTACTGAATAGGTCAGGAAGTCTACATAAGTACTCCTATCTGAGAGAAATTCAGTATCATCTTAGCAAACAAGACACGGCGAATTTACAGACCATCGACTTTAGGGACCACGCATCGCTTGAAAACGCGCGGAAGTATGCAATGCTTTGAAAGGTAGTAAAGCCGTGTAACCTGATGAGTCGACAGTCACCCTCTGTAATGACATTCTTTACAAAGGGGGTGGTCTCACAAGGTAGTCACCAAAACACCAATGAGGAGTATTCCAAAGGACGAACTGAGGGCAGTAGCGATAGTCATCTTAGCGGACGATCAAGGAAGGCGATCACGATTGCCTCGAGTCTTCGGTTTATGTAGTCAGATATGCGTCCTTCGGATCAGTACGATGTCCTCCGGGAGGCCGCAATAGTTGAGCCCGTAACGCTTCTTGGGAAGAATTTCGTATCCAGCAGCGAATTGACGGATGAGCATGCGAGACCGGTGCCATCATCACCTGGCTGCGGTACTCTCGAAGAAGTTGCATATCGGATCATATTTCGGATCACGTCGACCTGAGGGCTTCTCTGATCTTGCTATTGCTCTGTGAATCCTTAAGCTTGGAGATGAGACAGTGCGGGTCCTAGACCTGAAGCACTTTGGAATGATTCGAAAAGAATCGCTCATTAATGTGCAGACTTCGTGAATTGTCCTGCGTCTTTGGAATTCAATAAGACAAATACTAAATGAGACCCGAATTTACTATCAACTTGCCTCAAAAATAACTTTGGACCGTGAGCGTCATTCGTGGGCATTGCTGATGGCGCCGTTACAGTGGCACTTCCAAATCCGGTAACAGCCTCTGCAATCGAACAACGATCACGTAACCTGTCCTTTCTGCTCATAGCCGTCATTAAGTTTGCTTTCTCTAGATGTCGGTAGAATGACTTGAATCTCGTTTATTATCTGGCATTCTGATTAAATTTATTCGTTAAATGATCTCAATCGGAACTGCGTTCTCCGTACCAGAAGATCCTGTGCCAGTCCGAGTCTCAAGATCTTTGACATGCGACTATTGGATAAATCACAACAGCGGGACGAATATGACAAGTGACACGATGAAAGACTTTGAAAACGCGACGGAGAATCTTACTTCAGCGATAGACAACAGCAAGATACGAAACAGGCAAATACCATGGGAAATACCTCGAAGAAGATGATGGCACACTCTCGAACTCATCTCTCACCGTGGAGTGGGTGTCATATCATGCTTCGGAGTTCGCCTTGTTTTATCATTCTCGCTTATCCCAGGGCTACAGCCACTCTCGAGGCACACGTTTATCGGGCAGCAGGGAAGGTAGCTCAAAGGTGTCTTGATTAACTAAGTATCCGGTAATGCTTCGATGGGCGAGGAGGAAAGGAACAATGAGAAAGAATATGTAGTCGTTGAACGAGACACAGAGATAACAGATTGTGTAGCCACGCAATCGAGCTGAAAGGGCGTGATGGCATCAAACTTCGGGTCACGAGCGGGGGAATAAAAATCAGACACTGCGGAAGTAGGTAGTTCCGAGCTCACACGTCTTGACATGAGAATGAAAATAGGTGCACTCGTAGTAGGTCAAATCGGCGGAGAATGTCGACTTGGATAGGGAAGTGAAGTGGCAGAAAGAAGGGTGGTGATGTTGTTAGGGAGGCGAGCGCTCGACCGATACACGTTCATGATTCACCTTTTGGTCCTACTAAGTAACTGTAGGACATAAAGTCCATGTCATTACCAAAGCATACACAGATCACGATAGGAAAGGTGCGTTCGAGAATCAATCAGCACTTTCAGACGAAATAAGGCCGTATGGAGATTTTGTTCACTGGCGATGCATACGAGAGCTGCGAGAGAGGGATGGTGCAAAATACAGCAGGGAATGGAGGCATTAGAGGAGATTTCTGGATGGGCCCATGGGTGATGAATTCGCATACATGTAAGGAGCCTGAGACCAGAACCTTCTGCTGGAAACATGCACTTGCTCCTGTCCGTAGAATAGACACCCGAGTCTCAAGTACCCAGAATATGACAGCAAGATACATTGCAGTGAAAAGGCCAGAGATAAGCATGAGGAGTCTGATCAATTGCAGCAGTCAACCTCCATGGCCGGATGTTCGCAACATCTGGCCATGATGGAACCAGTTGTAAGATTATGTAAGCGTTATCCAAACAAGCGCCGTCCCTTTCAGATCGCTCCTTTTTGTATCCATTCAGCTGCTGGACATCATTCATCGCTCAAGGTCACAGTTCCCTGGGGACTCGAAACAACGGATTGGTGTCTATAAAACATGCCAATTTTGAGCTCTGTTTCCCTTGATCCTTCTCGACTTTCACCTATAGTGGAGTACAGGGCTCGCTGTTTCGTGCAAACGAGACATTCTGGTATTCATATTGGGACAACCCGAATTAATGGCCACTCTATCCCTCATCCGCGTATCCCAGTATTGCTCATGAAAACCATCTCAAACCGCATAGCTCAAACGAATGCAATCTTTGAGCGAACGGATAATATCCAGTGCACCGAACCGCGCCCGGTCCCAAATGCACCTGGTTTCACCATTATTCACCTTGCGTCGCCTATACTCGAGTACCCTCTATAGGTTGGATCTGGTCCACAATTTGTTCCTTCATTCGATAACGAATATCGTACGGCCCGCGCTTGTTTTCAGCCTTTGCCTGCAACCCAAACCCTTCCGACGGCTGGGGTACCTGGCTTCTGCCACGGAATGCGGAAGTCCTCTAGTCCTGGTTTCTCCAGTAACAAGCCGGATCTGATGTGCACGAAAATGTCGTCACCGATTATAAATATACTCTGCGAGCCTCTCCGTACTCTCGGCAGGAGCAAATTTGTCGTTTTGAGTCTGAACCAACGGAGAGTCCTTGTAGGTCGTCGCTGTCGCATCCTATCATTGATCAAGGCTACCACTATGATCATCGTGAGGACAAGAAAGCAGGGCATGGACGCTTATACGTTCCTGGGGTATTCCATTCTTCCAATCAACAGACCAACCGGATTGGGTTTTGCACCCTCGCGATCTTCTGACGCCTTTGAGCTTCTTTCGCCTTCAGATTCTGGCATTTCGCGATCGGCTTCTGATACCCTCCTGACTCGCCGCTAATTAAAGACTATGAGTATAGTGCTGCCTCGGAGGAATCTCGCTACACTCCACATCGATCATGGTGTTCGGCCCGCTCTTCCTGACGTTGATACACTGCTATCTTCACCATCGCAAATTCGATGCCGGCCATGTCCATGTCCTTCTGGTCATCTGGAAGAATTCAGGATGCCCACTTCCGTGACGGACTCCTCACGGTTATCCGCTTCCTTATCCGCTCTTCCTTCCTCAAGCCTTCGCGATCAGCAGGTTCTTGCTATTTCGTCTCATATAGAGAAGCATTGCGGGATGAGAAACTTTGCGCTTCGTCTTCCTACACCCCACAATGTTGGACGAAAAGCAGGGCGTTCAGCTTTCTGAGAAGGTCTCGAACCCAGAGCATACTGAGCTCCCTCTCAAGCCAGATGCCAAGGTCTTGAACACTGCCAAAGACTCTCGCCTCGCTCAGGCCTTACTCGAAGAACGCCCCAACCTCCTCTCAAAGAACAGCATCAAGCTGTTCTGCGTCCTCTTCGTCTCATACCTCTGTTCGGCCCAGAACGGTTTCGATTCGAACACTTTCGGTGGTGTTTCTGCTCTTCCTGACTTCAAGGCCCAGTTTGGCACCAACATTGCATCGACGACTGGATTCCTCGCCGCTATCTACATTATTGGCAATGTCATCGGCTCCTTCGTCGCTGGTCCTTGCGCTGATCGATGGGGACGAAAAGTCGGCATGTTCATCGCATCTTTCATCACCCTGATTGGGGCGATCGTCCAAGCGAGCGCGGAGAACAAACGGGATCTCATCGCAGGTCGCGTTGTGCTCGGTGTTGGTACTGTAATGCTGGGCCCTAGCGCTCAGAGTTACGCGGTTGAGATGTCCCACCCTGGTTATCGTGGTCTGATGGTCGGCGCGTTCCAAGCTTGTTTCTTTTTGGGAACCAGTAAGTTTTTCGTTCACAGCGACGCAGCATGGACTGACGCGTTTCATTCGCTAGTTATCTCAACATGGGTCGAATATGGTCTATCGTTCAACAACAGCGGGTCTACCATCAACTGGCGTCTTCCGATGGCCTTGCAAGCCCTGCCCTCTATCGGTGTCCTCCTTTTTGTCTACTTCATCCCCGAGTCCCCTCGTTGGTATATGGCTCAAGGACAACAGGAGAAGGCTCGTGCTATCCTAGTGAAGTGAGTACATTCGGATTCTTTATTCGCGTTTTCTCATTACCAATCAGGTATCACGGAAACGACAACCCCAACAGTAAAATTGTTCAACTCGAAATGGAGGAGATGGAGGAGGTTATCTCAACCACCGGCTCTGATAAGCGCTGGTGGGATTATACGGCTTTGTACGTTTGTTCACCTCACTGGTTGACTATATTAACCTCATCGACAATAGGTTCAAGTCTCGCAGCGCTCGTCATCGGACGTTCATTGTGCTTTGCGTCGGTTTCTTCGGACAACTCGATCTCCCTCCCACGTCATACTACTTCCCTCTCATGGTATGCCTTTTCTCGGTAAAGTTTATCGTGAAACTCATCATATGAACAGGTCCAAACGGCGGGTATCACGTCGACACGTTCTCAACTCCTATGCAACGCCCTCCAGACACCCATCATGATGATTTCAACGCTCGCCGGTATCCAATTCATCGATCGTTGGGGTCGTCGTCGGATGCTCATGACCTCATCCGTCTGCATGACTATCTGTGTCGCGATTATCATCGCATGCACAGCTACTCAGACGGGCCACGCAGCTATCGGATTGACCGGGATCGCGTTCATATACGTGTTCCTCGTTGTCTTCGCCTTCGTTTGGACGCCTTGCCAGGCGCTTTACCCCACGGAAGTTCTGACCACCAACACCAGAGCTAAGGGGCTTGCTCTGAACGGCCTCTGGATGAAGTAAGTTCTCTTCTTGTTGAACTCATGCCACGCAATACTGATATTCGGCCAGCATTATTTCCTTCATCAACACCTATGCCGCTCCAGTTGGCATTACGCGTTCCTCTTGGCGATTCTATCTCCTCTATCTCATCATCGATGCTGTTGGCGTGATCGTGATCTACTTCACTTTCGTGGAGACACGTGGAAGAAATCTCGAGGAGTTAGACGCTATATTCGATGACCCTCATCCTGTGACTGCCAGTCTGGCCATGCAGAAGGTTGTTGTCAGAGAAGACCAAATGGGTGGTGTCCTTGTACAGGAAGATGAGAAAGCGTGATGTCTGTAACGATCTATTTACAAGAAATTTGTATTCTACATGTACTGCATTATTGTGTACATTTGTAAGCTTGAGGGGTATCCTATTGTAACGACTATACGAATTCTATTGTTTTACTCAATGACCGTTGACCAATACATCTCTGTATTCTCCGCGGTAGCTTTGATTTTGATGCCTTGGTTTGCAGCAACGAAGACGACAGCGCCAGTGTCCAATTGTAGAGGCTCAGCATCGCACGTACTGACGACTGCCGAACCCTGCACGACGATACCGATACTGGGTCCTTTGGCGGGGAGCAGTATATCATCGTCGCCTTCCTGGCTCAATGTGGTTCTGAGCACGGTAAATTCTTCGAGAGGGGGATTGTAAGCGATCGTCCTTCGTGATCGCGATCCCGGGTACGATTCGTGCGGTAAAGCGAAGTCCTTGGCGGCTCGCGATGTGTAGGTGAGCATCGCAGAGAATGTCTCGGGGTCGCGATCAGATGCGGGACAGAAGGCGCTATTGACGACATTGTCGGATATGGCCATACATTCGACGATATCTATTATTTTGCGTCAGTACTTCAACACGAAAGGAACGAAGAACTTCTTACCTCCTTCAAGGTATGCATGCGCTTCATCTGCGCCAATATAGATCGCCTCACCCTTCTCCAGAGTTACGAGGTTCATGAAGAACGGGGCGATCAGGATGCCGACATCACCAGGGTACTGTTCGTTCAGCTTCACCACCACACCCGCAACCTCGTCGTTCGGGTGTTCTTTGCACCTCGCTACTAGACTCTCGATAGTGCCTTTGAGTTCTTCCTCCGGGGTTTGAAGGAGAGTCGATATAACTTCTTTCATGGACTTTCCCGGGTCCTTGTCGATGAGATCGTGGAGTTCTGGAACATACTTGACGAATTGACGGATTTCGTCAATTGGTCGGAACCCAACAAAACCCTTGAAGGGTGATAGTGCGAGAGCGATCTCGGGTTTGTGGTTGGAATCGACAAAATTTTCGGCATCCTTCTTGTTTAATTTCTCTGCAAGACGTTTATCGGGATGCGCTTGGAGAGGCAAGGCCTTTCGTATCGATAGGATTTTGAAAAGGAAGGGAATTTCAGGAGTTGGGTCATTGAATTTATCTATGACGTGATTCCCTAGATAATGCGTAGGATTGGTGGCAAGAAGCGATTTGAGGTCGAGGTATGTCGAATCGTATAATGAAGATGGACCATTTGGATGAGTTCCCATCCATATCTGGATAATCAGTTAATACACCAGACGTAGACAGTGTGTACTATGCTTGCCTCGGCGTAACTGGTATTTTCGTCCAGTTCAAACTCGGGGCCAACGGCAGCTGGAGCAAGACGAGCTACTAGCGACTCTGAGCCTTGCTTTCCCCAGTCATAAGTTTGAGTAGAGCATTTAAGTCGGACAACGCTGAGCGTGGCGTTTGTTGTGTCGGACATGATGGTGGAAGAGTAGAAAGAAATTGAGCTCCCCCGTCAGTCGCTGGAAGATCATTTCAGGTTCGTTGGAGAGAGGCATGATGTCATCGACGACACAGCTCTACGCTTCCAGATGTAGTCATTAAGAATATTTTGTTGCACTCAGCCGTTATCGACAACAGTTAGCTTGAAGAAAATGCAGAGAAATAATTGGGGGATGTGGCTAAGGTCAGGAGTCGTCGGATGCATTTTGAGCCTCCCAGTCGCGGCAGGCGCCAGATGACCTGCCAGTGCTCTTAGACAACTCCTTTGCTCATCACGCTAATGATGTTGAAGCCCGCGGCAGAAATTGGAGTTTTCATGACTTCTCGTGATGCAACTCATCTCAGCACAGACGGTGTAAAGAGCGGCATCCATCTTCATCCTTTTTTTAAACGGACACCGCCATTGGACCGGAACGGTCATCAACACAGCTTCGCTGCGGACCTCGTTGTAATGGGCAGACGAAGGCGTGGGCGAAGGGGCTGCAAGAATGTGATACTCAAAACGTTTACCACTCTCAGTACATCTCCTTACGGAGGAAGATACCATTGTTGTGAAAGGTACGAAATAACTTTTCTGAAACCGTCAGAAATCTTTTGATGGAGATTCACAGGCGGTGCGAAGACTTAGAAATTTGCCTGCCATCCATTGCCTTGAAGACCTTCTTCCCCATATTCCAAGGTGGTTCTGCCACACTTCCGTCGACGCCTGATGGGCGGTTTGCCTAGCTCATCGAGGAAGGTCTCTTCTCGTGAGCAGCAATCAGAGGATGAAGATGCCACCCTCCAGCATTTCCGTGTCATTTTACAAAATCCAAAAGCGGACGCCACAAACCGACCTAAAATACTTCACGATTTAGGAACGGGGTTGCTAGCTCGATTTGACAAGCTTGGAAGGATCAATGACATCAACTCTGCTGTGGACACCTTTGCGGAGGCTCAAAAAATTGTTCCCTCGACTGATGCAGAACAAGCTGCCTGTCTCACGGACCTTGGTGTGGCGCTGGCTCGTCGATATGATCGACTCGGTCGAATCGCTGATATAAACGAGGCCGTCGAAAAGCACTCCGAAGCTGTTAAATATACGCCACGAGACAGCAACTATCTTCCCAGTCGACTGGATAATCTGGGATCCGCGCTCCTTTCTCGATACCTCAAGACTGGTGACCCCAAAGATCTTGAAGATGCCATCGAGCGGACTGGGCGAGCAGTCGATTTCACTCCCAGTGATTCTCTCAGTCGACCTGAGTTCCAGAATCATGCCGGTACGGCGTTGCTATGCCGTTATCGACGCTTCAACAGAGCCGAGGACCTTACCTTAGCCATTGAACGACTCAAGGAAGCCGTCGAGTTGGTTCCCCAAGGTAGTCCTCATCGAGCCGCGTTCCTCGGCGACCTCGGAGGTGCATTACACGACCGCTTCGCTTGGCTAAACAATGAGCCCGATATCAATGCAGCAATCGAGTGTCGTCGTGAATCTATGGCTCTGTCGCCCGAGGGGAGTCCTCAGCGAGCGCAGAGCGTGAGCAGTCTGGCCGATTCCCTGCACACCCGATTCCATGCATTCGGCCAAATCATCGACATCAACTCGGCTATCGAGACATTCGAGGAAGCGCTTGAGCTGTACGACCCTCTGGACGCCAATCGTCCCGGAATTATCGACAACCTGAGCAACGCACTTCTTGCTCGCTTTGACGCTACGGGCGAGCTCGAGGATGTCGAGTCCGTCATCGAGAAAATGCGAGATGTGGTGGATGATACTCCGATTGAAAGTATTGACCGACCTCGCTATCTCAACACGCTAGCCCGTGCACTGCTTCGTCTTCATGGTCTGCTCGGGGACGTTCAAGTTCTCGATGATGCTATTCGGCGTCTGCAGGAAGCTCTCGATTTCACGTCCGATGATAATGCAGAGCGACCTCGACGCTTAGCAGAGTTAGGAAATGTATTGCTCCTGCGCTTCAACAGCCTTCTTGGGGATATATATCATATAGCTGGTGCCATTGACGCGCTGCTGGAAGCTACCACTCTTGTGGCTTCTGGCAGTTTGAGTCAAGCTCAGTACCTTCACGATCTGGGACGTTGCTACCTGGGTCGATTTGACAAGCTTGGCGAAGTTAGAGACGTCAACTGCGCCATTCAATCCCTCACTGATAGCATTGCAAATGAGCTTGTGGCAGACGGCACCCGTGCCGTCGTGTTGAACGACCTAGGAAATGCCCTGTTACGGCGTTCAGAATGGCTAGGAGACATCGACGACTTGAACGTCGCCATCGACCAGCTAACTCAAGCCCTGGATTTGACTGCCCTGGACAGTGCACTTCGTCCCCAATATCTAAGCGATTTAGGATCCTCATTGCTTTGTCGTGTCCGGCGAACCGGACAGAAAGCAGACATCGATCGCACCATACATTACCTCAGTCAAGCAGTCGGCTTCATTCCAGCGGATAACACTGACCGACCAGTTTGGTTATGTAATCTGGGTACAGCTCTATTACGACGCTGGGAGATGGCCGACGACATACATGATCTCAATGCGTCCATTGAGAGATTGGAAGTAGGGCTCGATCGGATCCGTATCGACGATTCACTTCGACCCGGATTTTGTTCTGCCTTGGGCAATGCTTTAATGGCTCGATATCGTCGCTTGAACGGGCTTCGCGATATCAATCACGCCATCAGACGTCACAAGGAGGCCGTTGACCTCGCCCACATCGAGAACCCCCGTCGATCTGCATTCCTCAATAATTTAGCAGAGTCGTTATTGAATCGATATCAATACCAAGGCGAAGTGCACGATTTCCGGCACTGTGTCGAGGCTTACCGCCTTTCGGCCATTTCTCCCTACGGAAAGCCTCACCATCGGCTAAATGCAGCAATTCAATGGGCAACTTTCATGCATGATGCGAATCTTCTGCAAGTGGCATCTACTGCATATGACCTGGCATTCGACTTGTTACCTCAAGTCGTTTTTATGGGGTCGAGCGCTAAAAACCAGATCTCCCCATTGGTGCCCAAGATCCATTCGCTGGGACGCGATGCAGCTGCTTGCATGCTTGCGCGAGCCGCTTCAGAACCTGAGCTCGCGCAGAAACATGCATCTCGGGCCGTAGAGCTCCTAGAGGAAGGACAAACGATAGCCTGGTCCCATGCGTTCAGGCTGAGGCAGGAGATCGACCATCTGCGGGCCGTTGACCCACAACTTGGTG
This sequence comes from Sistotremastrum niveocremeum HHB9708, assembly GCA_001630475.1. Taxonomy (NCBI): domain Eukaryota; kingdom Fungi; phylum Basidiomycota; class Agaricomycetes; order Sistotremastrales; family Sistotremastraceae; genus Sertulicium; species Sertulicium niveocremeum. The sequence continues at coordinate 184,121 of KV419401.1, forward strand.
AAGATTGCGACCATTCCGGAAACGTATTGGCACAGAGCTGTTTCCGAGACCCCCACGATCAATTCCCGGAACTAGATGGTCTTCATTATCGGCGTGCTCTCGAAGACTGGGAGGACCTCGTTCGAACTATTCGTTATATCCCAGGCCTTGCCAATTTCCTTCTTCCGCTCAAATTTGAAACGCTCCGACATGCAGCTGATCGTGGGCCGGTTATAACGATCAACGCTAGCAAGTATAGGGTCGATGCAGTGATCATCCCACCTGCAGGCGAAGTGATATTGCTGCCAATACCTGAGGTGTCGATGTCGGACATAACGGATTTCGCAACGAAGCTGCAACAAATCTCGGTCTACGGCGATTTGCGACACTCTTACACATGGATTGAAGAGTCAGCATCCGCAGAAGAGATTATGCAGGAAGTTTTGACGAAAACATGGAGATTATTTGGCAAGCCAATCCTGGATAAAATGGAACAAGCTCGATTATATGACAAGGATTCTTCATCTCCGACCCGTGTGTGGTGGAACCTGACCGGACCACTCGCCTCACTTCCCATTCACGCTGCATCTCCGCCTCCATCTGAGCCCAATCCCGGAATGATGGAGTCTGTCATATCATCATATACCTCATCGTTGACCGGCCTGGTGGGTGCTTCTGGTTCAAAGTCTGTACCCCGAAAGATGCTTGTCGTCGGGGCCCCAGAAACTATTGGAGAAGGAGAACAAACAGTAGTGGCCGGAAATGAACTTGAACCGATCCAGAAGCTTACCGCTGAGGAGATTCGGACCATCAAAGCAGAAGATGCACGTCTTCTTGACGTATCCAGAGCTCTCTCAGAGTATACATGGGTACACTTTGCATGCAGCGCAGTCCAAGATCCCAGTGATCCTCTGAAGAGCGGATTAATCCTTGCGGACGGTCTACTGCCGTTATCACGCATGGCGCAACCTCCCCTGGCTCAGGCACAGTTTGCTTATCTCTCCTCATGTCAATCGGCCACTGGATCGACTCAACATCCAAATGAAGCATTTCCACTAGCTTCGGCGATGCAATTCATAGGATTCCGCGGTGTTATCGGAACGTTATGGTCTGTCGGGGATGACCATGCGCTCAAAGTCTCTGACAAAGTTTATGGTGACCTCTGCGAGGCTACCGATGAAGCTGACGCTTCGAAGGCGGCGTTCGCTTTGCACAAGGCCATACTACACCTGCGTGATGAGATAAAAGCTCCGCTGACTGATTGGGTACCATTTGTGCACTTCGGTCTATGACGGTATGGGCTCTATCACCGATAATACCGGTTCGCTAACGATGCTTTTTTGCTTAGATTTTTCTCGCATGACGGCAATGACGCATGTTAGAACCTCGACTTCACCCTATCCATGAGCAGCAGCTTCATCAAATTTATCACGATATATTTCGGCTGGTCGGCATGCCGCCATTTTTGACTGAAATACACTTGATTTTCTGTCAGTGAGGAGCGCGCCAACGGGTGCTGTCATGCTGTGCATGGGAAGGAGGGTAATTTGGTTCACCTTCAACTTTCAACGCCAGTTTCAGCCTTTGAAAGGAAAAGTGTCGCAGAGCGTGATGTCATTTTTGCCATTGGTGAGACCTCGGGTGCGGGGAGTGCGGGGAAACGGCGGGGCCGCGTCCGCTTGCCGCTCCATAATCTGGAGAAAATATTCTCAGGTTCTGAGACCTCGAGACAGTTCTCTGCGCTGACAATGTTCAAGACTTGTATATCGTAGTGTAGTCTTTATCAATCAATCTACGTAGATGGAAAACGTAGTGGCTGCGTGACGGAGCTGTGTGCTTGCAATGCCGCTGTTTTGCCAGCGTCGCCCCGCGTGTGTATGGACAGATAGATACCATCCTTGATTGGACTATCATACGACATCATCTACGCTTGTATCATTTAAAGTAAGACACCAACTGTTGGACGCGGTTGATTCCATCCCTCATCGGAGCCCTCGCAACCAGGCCACACTCGCCTTGTCCCCACGCCCATAGCCTCTTCCTTGTTCCTCCAAGCTTAGAGCCGCCCACCTACAGCCATGTCCATCGTCCGTTCCACTCTTGCTCGCTATCTTTTCCCTAATGTGCGCTCTCTTCTTGCAACTGTGGTGGTGGACTCCGTTGACCCTGACTCCCTTTTTCAGACACCAGACGCGCCAAGCGCGCTCTCTGTACCATCCTCTGTTGTAACACCTGTACCCACATCATCATCGAGACCGCCAGTATCGGTGAGTAGTCATTGTCTCTCATCGCGAAATCGGTTTCAAACGGAGAACATCACAGCGAGCCTCATCGACGGCCTCGACAACATCCCAGTCAGACCAACCAAAGACAACCGCGTCGAGTTCATGGGATTTCCTCGTCCATGGATCGCTCCTATGATCATGACCCCATCGGCTTGTCATTGTTCCATCTGTATTCCATCCGTGTACCCGTAGACCACCATCTCTTCTCTCCATCCCTGCCTTCATAATCCCTGCTTTCCTGCTTTTCCTTTTCCCTTGCATCTGGTTTTCTGTGTCGCCACGATCATTATGTATCCATCTGGGTTTTGTGAAGGAAATGTGTCCATAACATGCGTCTCAGCCTATCCGCACGAGTCTCGTGTATGCGGCCAGGTCCATGATCGCGTGGCTCCTTCCCTAAATACCTCACGACGACCCCGCCATTCTTGGCAGATGCCCGTACTATACTTTTTACTGTAATTTCGTGGCATGTAGTTTCATTACATTGTGGCATTATCGTGTTTTCTATACACTTGGGTCGCATCTCAAATCTGATTGCTGATGGAACGCCGTGGAACATGCTGCGGACCAGACCAGACCGAGTACCTCAGTACGTACTACCGAGAATCACATATACATGTGCTCCTCAGGTACCTGGCGTGCAAGTGATTAACCGACGCTGAGTTGTCTGGGCTAGACAGTTCGCACAGAATCCGAAGCAAAGCAAGCGGCAAAGGTTGACTTGTAGACTGAGACGACTGTGTATGGGGCAAGGGAGGGCGAGAGCGCTCTAATTTAGTGAGCCGCTGAGGTGAAGCTGATCGCGCTCTGGCGGCAGCGCCAATGTGAGCGCATTTTCTGCACGAGCCTTCAGCCAGCTTCGAAAACGCGAGATATGACACCAGTTCGATCATTAGGTTTCGTAATGGCCCTGCTCAGATGGCACCATGGCGGAAATCCCGAGTCGCACCAGCATGTCTCTTGAGGTAATCGCCAGTTTCCTTTCCGATCTCAATATTGTCATCGGTAGAGTGTCAGCGTGTATGGTATGATATAAGGCCGATGTATCACTCATGAACGCACGAGCTTCATGGACACACCCTGCCTAAGATTCGGCCGACAGCATGATGAGTGGAGTGGCAAAGTTCGAGGAAAATCTTCAAACGCAGATCCTAGACTCTCAGGCTCTCCAGAAGTCCAAGCAGAAAACATAGATGCGGAGATAAGGTAAAAGAGCCTCGAGTTCAAGATTGTTGCCAACCCCGCGTTGTCCATTTCGCAAGCTTCAACTTATAAGCGCCCGAGTGCCGAAGATGCCGAAGTCAAGTTTCCCACGTATTCAAACAAGGCGCAGTCGATGTTTGAGCGAATGGAACTTTCGGACAGTGCATGAGATTGTCTTGTGCTGGCATGGAAGATTGACCAGACGATGGGCGCATATATGTGTGAACCTTCACTGTATGAATTTTGAATTTTACTGCGGATGCCTCGTGGTCTATGAAGATGAAGCCTGAGTCAGCTTGGCAACTCGCCTTGAGACGCGGTGCTTGGGAGGATATACCAAGGTCAAGTACGAAGATCAATCTCGGAGAGCGAGTCGTTCGCAACCTGCGCCCATATCCTGATCTCGAGGGGCAGCAAGGTATTGCTTGATGGAGCGAAAGATGAGAGCTCCTTTGAGAACAAAGATTCCAACCTCGAGTTGAGTGGAAGGGTCGACAACGAATCTCCGGAAGGCAAGTTAGCAGTTAAAAACGGCACAGTGAGAGAGCTGATGGCTTCGTGAGAGTTAAACGACTCGTGAAAAAAATTGGTTGGACAGAGTCACTGGCGTCTTGGACGGCAATCACATTCGCGAAGTCCGACATGATGGCGGGGTGTGGAGACTTGCGTGAAAGAGCAGCAAGATACCCTTGCCCATGAAACCCTACAGACAGCCCTTGATATATAGCGCCGCCGGTCGGCAGCAGTAGCGAGAACCCTAAGCGCCGTAATTACGGTGAAGATCACCGCGACAGAAACATTTGCGAAGTGACTTCTCACCTTTGAAACCTGCAGGTTATCACTTCTAAAGTTCCGGCATTGATCCTATTCCGAAAGTCACCGGAGATCGCTGGTTGTTTCACTTTGGGAACATTGCCTGACGTCTTTCATACACTATTGGGGTCTTGGGCTTCGATTGATTCATGGGCTGTGAGTCAAAGTTACAATAAGGGCCAAGAATAATCGGAGAGGCTGGACGCACCGGCTGGAAGCTCCACGATGATGGTAGTTGATGTTGAACAACTGATTGAAGTCAAAATGTCGAGTTGAAAGACACAGGACCTGATCGAGGACTGATCAAGGGTTCGATTCCCACCCCGGTCAAGCCTATGCTTCTGAACGCACCCCTTTTTGCATGCCGCAATCTCGGGAAAGGTTTGGCGGCGAACTATATCGGACTAGCACGCTTGCCGCCGCTTCGAGTTGTTTGTAAGGGCGACCCGCTGCGAGCAACCCGGACGAAAACCTGTCTCGACAAATTGTCGACCTCCGAAATGGCAATGTATGGTAAGGGTCAAGAACCGCAATGACGACAGTCATTGATCGCTAGAAAGCAGTGCTATTGTGATGATCTTGGTCGCTTGCAACTCCGCAACGTCGGGCTGGGAATGGAAAGACAATAATGTGACAGCAAGATGAGATCTAGTTCTGTCAGGAACATAAAGGAACGATGTGCTGTCGTTCTGACGAGTCTGATCCACGTTTCCAAGAAGCCCTGGTGCGCAAATGTTACAGGGAGATTTACAAGCGAACACGAGGAGTTTTGGGGCACATGAAAAATGATCATTTAGACGACCATTTCAGCATGGATAGCTGAGAATTCAGAGTCGCCAAAGCCGATGCATATGAGACAAGGGACAAGACGCGTGACGCGCTGCAGAATGTACTGGGTTGGCTAGACGACGCCGACGACGATCAAGACGAGGTCTTCTGGGAATAAGACAGCTGGAACGAGGCTTGGATGGGAATGGACTGCCGGACGAGCATTAGGTCTGGAATACCTTGTTAATGAAAAAAAGAGAAACCCTTGTTGTAGCCGTTGCGATGCACCGAAAAAAGGAATTGAGACTCCGACGTGTTCGGTTTCCTCTGCAGTGGAGTTCTGATTCCCGTCGCTTTCTCCCTGCTCACCACATCGTCCGCCCCGATAATCAATCGTCTCCAAGACGTGTCGAACGGTCGCCTCGTACGAGCTCACTGTACGTCGCGTCCAGACCTCATCTGCTCTCCATCCAAGCTTGCTCAAGACCACGTGTGCCAGCTTGGTCATATATAGGTCACTAAGCCTGAGAGCACTCTCGACGACCAAGCCACACTCTCCTTTTGCTAGGGACGCGACCGCAAGACGTGAGAGTATATTTTCTATGTGTTCACTAGTGTGGCTCACGCCGACTGCGCAGTTTTAGTTGGTCAACCCATATCACAACCTCGACTGCCACCCATCCTTAGTCACGCAGCCACTCTTCCCAAAATCTCCTTCTATCCCTGAAGCCACCCTTGTATTTAGACTGCCATGGACTCGTCGACCACACTCTCCCCTGAAATGGGAACTTCGCGCTCGTCGCGTCCAGCGTCAGCTGCTGTGGCATATCAACCATCCGCATCCTCCTCTTCTCGCAAACGCGCTTCCCATCAAGTCACAACCCAACAACCTGAAGAACCAACTCCTACGCATGACGTCTATTCGCACCCCCACGCACAAGCCTATCTCGCTGCGCATCCTAAACGAACGATTCCCCGTTTCGGTCCTTACTTGTTACTTCAAACATTGGGAGAGGGCGAATTTGGAAAAGTGAAACTGGGCTTGCATCACCAATGGGGAGAGGAGGTTGCCGTCAAGCTGATTAGAAGGGCTGGAGTTGACAACACCGTGCGAATGAGCAAGGTTTCACGGGAAATCGAAGTTCTCCGAGTAAGCTGCCTTCTTCATTCGTTTCCTTCTCTAACGGGTGGCATTGTATAGACAATCCAACACCCGAACATTGTGCATCTTTACGATGTCATCGAGACCGATAAATACATCGGCATCATCCTCGAATATGCGTCTGGCGGCGAACTCTTCGATCATATTCTGGCCCATAGATATCTCAAAGAAAAGGACGCTTGCAAACTCTTCGCGCAGCTCATATCAGGCGTGGCTTATATCCATGCCAAAAAAATCGTTCATCGAGATCTCAAGCTCGAGAACTTGCTCTTAGACCGCAATCGGAATGTCATCATTACCGATTTTGGGTTTGCCAATAGATTCGAGGATAGACCGGATGATCTCATGCAAACCAGTTGCGGCAGCCCTTGTTACGCTGCTCCTGAGCTGGTCATATCGGAGGGACTCTACGTTGGCTCTGCCGTCGACATTTGGTCTTGTGGTGTCATCTTGTATGCCATGCTCGCAGGATATCTTCCCTTCGATGACGACCCAGCCAATCCCGACGGCGACAATATCAACCTTCTCTACAAATACATCATCAGTACCTCCCTCACATTCCCCGACTATGTCTCACTCGAGGCCCGCGATCTCTTGTCCAAGATGTTGGTTCCAGATCCTAACAAGAGAGCCGATCTATCGGTTATCATGTCTCATGTGTGGCTTCAGCCTTACGCGTACCTCTTCCACCGAACCGTGGAGGAGATGGAGGCTCTCACTTTAGAACAGCAGCGCCAGAAACGTCTGCACTACCAGAAGCAGATGCGTCCCGCAGAGAACGCTGGCAAGATGACCCGCAGTCACAGTTCCGCTGTGCCATCATCTGCCGCGACCTCGAGGAGAGGAATGTCTCCCGGCGGCGAGTCGGCCTACGATACCTCGATGGATCAAGAGGCAATGTACAGCACTCGTCAACCGCAATCTTCGCGTAGGGCTGCTGCATCCGCCATTGTTATGCCTACTGCACCTTCTGCTCTCGACGATCCCTTCGTCATTGATGCACCTTCACCTGCTAGAGAAACAATCACTGAGGCTTCTTCGCCTTCAGAACCCTCCCAGTCTCCCCGATCCCGTCGTTCGAGTTCAAAGGAAACCAGCAAGCCCTCGAAGAAACCTTCCGCAGCAGCATCTACCGATCTCCTTCCTGTCGCAAGATCCCCTGGTCAGGACAGTGTGTCGCGTAGGAACACCGCTCGCCATACCATCCAGGTCGAATATGCCAAGCCTAATGAAGATGATGCCAATGAGTCCATTGCCACTGGTATCTACGTTGGCGACGCCGTCGCACCTCCCAGTGCTCCCACCAACACCCCGACTACGACACCCAAAAAGCGAACCGCTGCCCCCGAGCAAGAAGAGAGAACCCCACGCAAAACTACTCCTTCCTCTCCTTCCCCTACCGAGCGAACACCTCGAAAAACCACAACATCTTCCCCTGCCCCCGTTGTCACTTCTTCCATGTCAACGTCCACGTCCTCCAAGGTTTCTCCGTCCTCTCCTACTTCTGCTCCACGTGCGGTCAACGGAAGATCCAGCGCCACTCGAGTCGATCGTGCCACTCCTCCTTCTTCATTCTCTAGGGGATCAGCAGCTAAACTCTCCAATCTTGCAAATGAAAAGGCTCCTTCTCCGACTCACGTGACGCAACCACCACCTCAACCCCAACCTCGTCCTCCTCAGGTCATCCAGTCTCCCGCTCCGGTCTCCACTGAGCTCAAAGTCGTCACCTCTGACTCGAGCGATTCAGCATCGTCTAGTAAACGTCATCGTCGTGGATTATCCGTGGATAAATTCGGCTTCGGGAAGCTCCTTAACGGCCACTCCGACAACGAAAGCTCGTCTCGTGCTGTCAATGGCTATGATCCCAAGAGAGCCACTCTCCAGACTCCCTTGCCATCCGGGTACTCGAGTCGCACGGCGTCTCTCGCAGCCGAGTCTAATGACTCTACGGCGACGGGAACTTCGACACTGCCATCTGCACCTGAAGAAGAGAGTTTGGCAGAGAAAAAGAAGTCACGGCGCAAGACCGCTTTGAGCTTGATGGTTGAACCATTGAGAAGCAAGTATGTGTTCGAGCTTATAATTCCGCCCATCGTCTTTACTTATTATATTTAGGACTATGCGAGGATATAAGAGGTCTTCGGCCACCGTAGAGCCAGAATCTGAGAAGGCAAACAATGCATCGCGTCAACAGGCTCCTCCAATGTCGGCCACCGTTCAGAGCACCACGACGCCAGTGAATGCCTCCTTCCTGAGCACGGTGCAAAGACCAGGCGCCAAGGCACCCCTCAGTGCTTCCACCACCAAGGCTCAGAAGGTCATGAACTGGTTCCACCGGGGCAGTTCAGTGCGCGTTGGGAATAAGGTTGATCCAGTCGTCGATATCCAACCTGAGGAAGATCGCTCGACCACGCCAACGCTTGACAGTTATCGAAACAATCAGGCAGCTTTGTCTTCGACCAGTACTATCAATCACCCGAGCATCTCGAAGCAACTCAATGGCACGGAAGGTCAATCTCAGAAGTCCGGTACGACTCCATCCAGCTGGAAGGGTCAGCGCAGTGCGTCGTCTGGAGACACTAGTAAAGGTATTGCTGGTCGTGCTCGTGATACCTTAAGTCACGTCGCCGCTGCCATGCCGAAGGGCGGTCACTCCAAGGGCTACGACAAGAAGGCCATGCGTGTCCATCATGGTGCTGTCGATCAAGGCACTGTGACAACTGGCGCTCCTCCCGAAGTCTTCGCGCAAGTGACGAAGGTTCTTCTTACGATGGGCGTTGAACTGCAGAAAGAAACGGAGTACAAATATCGTTGCATTCGTCCCAAACAGAGAAAACCTGCAGTCGGGCTCGGCTTCGCAGATCCGGCATCTCCTACCTTGGGTGCTTTCGCTGTCTCGGGCACCGCTGCTTCCAATGGGGTATGTACTGATTTCCCTCATGTTAACCCATTCGCTAATAACTTCTCGAAGGTCGATAAACGTGGATTACCTGTGCCCTCGCAGTCGACAGGCATGTTCCGTGGACTTCTTAGTCGTCGACAGTCCCAGCAAGCTGCTTCCGGCGCTACTCTGTCACCCGAAACCCATGATCCTTCTCCTTCGAGCAGCTCTGCTGGTCATCTCTCTCCCGAGATGGGTTCACCTCTGCCCTCTACGAACGGCGAACCACTGTACGGCGATAAACATGTTGACCAGGGAGATGAAGTTCGATTCTCTGTGGAGCTTACCCGCATGGATAGACTGGATGATACCTTCAGTCTGGATATCAGAAGGCTGAAGGGTAATCTGCGGAGCTATAAGTTTTTATATGACACTCTGCGAGAGTGAGTCGTCTACCTTCTCCATGCTGCAGAATCCTGACGATGTTTCTTTCAGACGTTGCAACTTCCCTCAATAGATCCCTTAGTTTTCGCTAGTCGAAAACGTAAATCTCCTTTGCTTGTACATTCTAGGATATCTTGCTCTTTTGTCTTCTCAATACTGCTTCAAGCGCCTCGTCTTCATAGCGCATACATTTCCTTCTAGTGTCTCTATTTCCTTCTCGTCTTTTACCGGTATTCTGGCCTAATCTCTGCGGAGCTCGTCTATTTCATTCCCCTACTATGGCAAAAAAAGACACTTTTTTATTAGCTAGTCCCAATTCCTCACTTATTTCACTAAGCATGCATGTGTAGAAGTATTACGAGCATGGAGCGCTAGTCTAATAATAATCATGCATAAAAGCTCCTGCTTTCATTTCACTCTAAAGCTGAGCATGACCAGGACCCGTTTCAACCTCCCTGGCTCTGCAGCTTGCAAGGCTCGCAAAAGCGTCTTGTAACTTTGCAGATCTGCACGGCACGATTCACTCATTCGCCCAAAACGCTCGAGAGTCGAAGTCGCTGGTAGGGGAGCGAATGCAGGGGGTCTCATTGGCCCGCAGCGTTCTGCTCGACCTTGCAATAGTCTCAGCGCAGAAGTGACAGGGTAATGAGTTCAAGCGGCGATAAAAGGACGGGAGGGATGTGGCTCTGAGACCTGCGATCCGATAGAGCCAGTCGAAAGGCTGTTGGCTGGAGATGTGTACATATAGGAGGTGACCAGGATATTTGCCACCCACGTTACGTCGTAGAGGTCGAGTTGAGTGCAGGGTCAGGTCTTTGGTCCATCTCGTTCTCGGCTTTCGTAGTCTCTATGCCGCCATCAACGTCATGAGTCTTGGATTCGGTGGTGTTGGCAGAGTCTGGATTCAAATAAGGCGAAAGCTCTGGGAACGCCTGCTCGAGCGCGCTGTCCAATAATTCTGTGTAGGTCTGACGAAAATTCAGCGAGACGGCTAGTCCAGACCGCTGGATCACAGACCTGTATAGCATCGATCTTCCCATTCATGAATTGGTTCTCCAACGCTGCACGTTCTATCCTGTCTCGCGTAAGGATCATAGGGTTTCGAGCATTGTCAACGTCTCTAAACTCAGGTGGTCAGGACGGTTGTATTCTGGCAAGGACAGATAACAAACGCGAGAACTTGGATCGGTATTGTGGTGGTCACATTTCGAGACAGATCCTCAATGGTGGCTAAGTGACGGACGACTTCATTTCTACGTGGGAATGTGTAAGAAAAGAGCTTGTCGCAGACGACCGTGCTTACACTCTCGAGCCAATCTGCTTCTGTGGTTTATTGCCATTCTGATCAAGCTTCTCGCGAGAGTTGTCATTAATGGCAGTCGTGCCCAGATTGTACAATGCATTCGCAAGAGCAATGAGCTCCAACTCGATGTCGCCGTTCAGACCTGTGGGCGCGGGTGATATGGGAGAGTCAGGTCTCGGTGAATCATTGGCCCCAGGAGATGGAATGGCTATAGGGCTCGGAGCATTGCGAGTGGATGTCGAGGCGGCAGCAGCTGAGCGTTGTGCTGGTGTGTCCCAGTGAGCCATAGCTGGAACCGATCATCCAGACATCGCCCGAAATGGTAGTACACTCGGCCGGCAACGAGCGCTAATCAACAACAATGAACATCGAACACGAAGAGGGCACCGAGTCATTACTTACAGCCGTTGCTGACGCTGCTCTGCACCCTGATTACTATTGCATCGTAAGACAGATTTCGTACTGTAGATACCCAAACTTAGTTTGCTGACCTTTCGAGTCGATCTTATTCGCCTGCTTCCCGCCTGGCGTCTGCGACGGGAACTTGTTTGCGTACACTCACTCTTGAGAATGAGTAGTCCGCTATCTTGCGGATCAATTTTCTATTCAACTGAATAGTATCATGACAAAGCATCTTTCAATCTTACGAGTTTTTTGCTGGTAGAGACGACATTCTCTGGACTTGCGCGTTTGCTTCGTCGGCGGCAGAATCGTCGCGGCAGGCCCTTGATCTTCCAGCATGGTGACTCCAACGGACACTGCCCGTGCTTGTTCCTGTGCCTGATAAAAGCGGGACTGGATTGCTGTCAGAGAGACTAACATACCCCACACGTGCACCCAGACATTCCTAAATCCAATGTCATCTCCGATCACCTTCCTCTACAAAAAAATCGACGACGTTGAGATCTCACTCGATGTTTGGCTACCGGATTCCAACGCTGTCCCCAGGTCTGAATCAGGCCACTGACCGGCTTTAATCTGGTTCCACGGAGGCGGAGGCTTCTGTGGCGACAAAGGTCCAGAAAAGTCACAATGGTTTGGCCACTGGATAAAGGGCAAGTGACTTTCCCTTTGTACATATGGACAGTCATTCATCCCCGGGCAGATTTCACGACCAAGTTGAATGGCCATTTCTTCATTTCCGCCAACTATCGACTCTTGATTCCAACCACTGCACACGATATGATTGACGATATTCGAGATGTATTCAAATATGTTTCTGAACATCTGGCTTTGGACCCCGTGGGCAACACTAAATTTTCCGTCGATCCATTCAAACTAGCGGTCGGTGGTGAAAGCTTCGGCGGATACATGGCCCGCTTGGCAGGAATCCATGTTGACCCCAAACCAAAAGCTTTGGTTTCCATGTATGGTAAGCATAGTCTATCAAAGCACGTGTTCTTGCCACTCACTGCCATGTTATCAATCAGGCATGGGAGGCGATCTCCTTAGTCGTTTTTATCTCGATGGGATTGTCACCTCGGAGAAAATGCCGTTTGGAAGCCCCCTCTTTGATCTCTCCAACCCTAGATTCCAAACAATCTACGAACTCTCGAAGGTTGAAACTTCCACTAAAGCCGGCTTCGACGAGAATCACCGACCTCTAGGAGGTGATCGACAAGGCCTATATCCTCTCACTATTCAGAGAGGAAAATATCTCGACTATCTCACTGGAATCAAGGGTCTCTCCCAGACTCTGGAAGAAGAGAAGATCTGGAGCGCGACCGAAGCCTCACAGCTGCAGCAAGTTCCCAAAGTAGCTCATAACGTCATTCCCCAACTGCTACTGAGTTCAGACTTCCCACCGATTTACTTGATTCACGGCACCGCGGATAGCGTTGTCTCGATTGACGAATCGGAGGCGACAGATAAACAGTTGAGAATATTAGGGGTGGAGACCCACTTCGTTGCCTACGAGGGCGGCGAACACGGGTTTGATAACGCCGCAGGAACAAAAGCCCAACAGGGAGATCCAATCTATGAGAAACTCAAACCTTTGAAAGAGTGGTTGAGAGCGAAGCTCGAGTAAAATCACGGCCGTTTGTCGGAAAAACTGATCTTGTTTGGGACGATAAAATGTATCCTCTGTCGATCAATAAAATCAGATGCATATGGCTATTTCCATCTGAGATTGAAGATATTCCAGTGCCCTGTTTCAAACAAACCACAGCGCAGGAGCGTGTGACACGGCAATCGTTGAAGAGGCACCACTGTGCGATCAGGAAGCGTAGCGATCGAGGAGAAGAGCGAAATGGAATGGACTCTGGCAATGCCGATCGCTTCGTACAATCCTCAGGGGTATATAATACGAGATTGAGCCAGTGATTCACGAGGCTGGGGTGAGAAGGGGTGTTGGAGAAGCGAAGAAGAGGGAGATCTTCAGATCGTCGGCCAGTCGCGTGATAAGAGTTCGGAGCCGAGCGCGGCCCACTCTATTCTGTAATTTCGGGGCAATATCGATGCATCAAACACCCCGCAAAACTAATTGATTTCCTTGTAAATAATAATTTGCAACAGTACAGATGATAGACGTAGCGAGGTACGTTTTTGAAGAGATAACTGAGATCGTGGAGCGGAACTCAACCACGATATTACTTACTGTACAAGTTAGGTGCTCAAGGGTTAGAAAGGTCGAAATACAACATCCCCAAAGAAACCAGAAAACAGAAGAAAAAACATGTAATTGATTAAGTGAGATTAGACTTCGTCATTCACATCTTTTTCACCTGGACTGTAGGGATAATCTGATTTAGTGACCGATGATGCCAAGGAACCGGGTTTGAACGATTTGTCTTGACTCCAACGGGGAGCGGGACTGGTCACAGATCCAAGCTGTCAGGAGTACCATGAGATGGATCTTGATCGTCTGATGAAATAAGAGCGGGCCGGGACGAACCTCGTGGTCTTCCTCATCGGCATGACGCGCGCGAGTTGTATGAATGTGAACTGCGATATGAGACCGAGTCTGGGTTGATTCTAGAATGTCGTTGGTCTGCGCTCGGAGGGGGTTACGTGAGTTCAGGCTGGATAGGGAACATTAGTTTTCAACGACCATGTGCCATAAGAAAACGTCGTACCCAGCAACGGTTGAGGCGGTGTAGAGTTTGCTGATACTGAAGTGAATAGCAATCCAGACCGCATTGTGGGGCATGAGAGCAGCCTAGGTGAAGACCGAAAGATGTCCAGCGGCCCGTTGGCAATGGAAAAAAGCACTTACGCAAAGCATAGCGGCTCCGGCAACTATACAAGTAGCGGCTCCCGACTGTATGGTGTAGCGAATCAGGGTAGCCAGAATAGCATCCATGCTGCAAGGATGTGAGATGTGAAATCTCAGAGAAAGCATCGACTACAAACTTGCTGAACCCAGTTCGGCTTCTGGCAAGGTAAATGCAGAAAGCCGCCGTCACAAATATGTCCGACAAAACGGCAAGGGCTAGACCAGTGGTGAAGAGCCACTGATATTTATCTTAGCAAACGATAGGAATGCCTCGTTTATGAGCAACTTACGTGCACAAAGTGTGACAGGTTCTCATAGGTCTTTTGCTTGAAACTGTTGCAAATTTAGAAACGCAGATGCGAAAAATGGATACTGCATACCATTGTGTGGTTGCGGCTGAATGATCGAACAGCGATTAGCAAAGAATGTCAGTGGGCACGAAAAAAAAGCCCGTACCCAGCCCAAACCCTTGAGATTATGACTTAGTGATGGCAAGGAAAATACCTAGGAGGAACTCACCTAGTCTCGCCGATGTCAAGAGAACGATGACACAAGGTATCCAAAAGATTGTGGGGTTTACTGGGCAAACGGTCGCATCAGCTATATTCACGGGGAAAGAATTTGACAAAGCGTACGGATGTATAACTTGCGCGCAAAGAAGCAGTGCACAATGAATGTGATCAAGGCCTGTATTACGATTGGTTAAACTTCGGGGGACGTTTACTCGCGAGGAGCTCCCACCGTAATAGCAACCGTGATCTAACATCCGTAATTGATCAGCAAACTCTGTTAACGACGCCAATGGTTACTCACAGCAATAGACCAGTTGATGAAGGCCAAGGCAGACGGGTTGGAATAATTTAGGACCTGAAAAAAATGAAACCTGATGGAGACGTCGCGTAAAATAAGGTTACCAAATAATAGTACATTCCATGCGACGCTAAACGTTGCTTCTTCAGTTTGTTACCTCACAACACTGAAACAATTACATACCAAATGCTATGTGCAGGGTGTCAAGGAACCTATACGCCCCACCATGAGAACAGGCACAAATGAGCGGGGAAACCACGGAATATTCACCAAAGGACGGCAACCTACGAAAAAAAAAGCACACGACGATGAGGGGTCGACGAGAAACGACGCAGAGACTTCAACGCACCAATAGCTTTATCCATTGCTCCTGGAAAGTCGATTGGGTGAAGTAGATATAGGTTTGGAAAGAGCTGGTTCCCCAAATTCTGATTTTTTCGAGGCGTTGTTAAGGAGAATGTCCCAAATAACTGAATAGAAAACTCTGCTCACGCCAGCGCAACCATATCTCCTATCAACAGTGCACCGACCGATGTCGAGAGCTGCAAATCGTCAGACATGTTTGAGAAAAGAGTGTCGGGTATTGGAGAGAAAGACTGAGGTGAGGGTGGGGATGAGAAACCCAAACGCAAGCCCAATCTGCGCCCATTTTAACCGCGAGAAGCTCTCGCCGACGACCTCCGGATTCTGAAGCAATTCAGTCTTCTAAACCAAATAACTGAGGAGGCTTCGAAAACGAGTGCGCCCCGGCTGCTCGGCTCCACATTCATCGCCGTCCGGCCGGATCGTGCCGCTCCTGGACTCAGGGACGCTGGGAACCTGCCGAGCCGGGAAAGAGGGTTTTCCTGCGCTCTGGGCCACGGGACTCATAAAAGAAGAACTCCCCAGCTTCAGAATAGGTATATACTTCACCACGCACCCAAAGGTTCCCATCTCTACTTGACCAAGAAAGAAATTTGAACTCAAGGTCTCTAACAGGAGAAAAATCTCCTGTGAAGCCTCCTAGACTTTTGATCACAAGGGCGCCCAGGTACAAGGGGCTAGACAGCGGAAAAATAAGAAAAAGGTTAATAAAATCGATCAGGTTCTGGACAGCACGTCACCGGGACGCTGCCCAATTGGCACTTGCTAAAAACAGCCCGAGAGCCGGAACTTGGACGAAAGAGAGACGCTAGGCGAGAGATTACGCTCGTTGAGGTCATTTCCCGGCCGACGAAACTATCGCCGCCACAGATACGGAAGCTTCATCTCGGATAGCGACTCTTCTCAATGCTTCCGGTTGCCATCAAATGGCGAATGCGGTCAAAATCTGTTTACGCGCCGGAAGTATACACCGTGAGACTGGCTGATCAGTAGAGTCTAAACAGAAAATCAGAACGACAATCGGCTAGATTGCACTTCTAATGTTGGGCGTACCGCAGCGGCGAAGCTTCAAAGAGTTTATTGTGGTACAATAACTGCAGGGCCCGGTGTTCCAAACGTACAATAGTGGTACAAGAAGAATGATAAGTTAAACATTCTACCCGTGGAAAACAATGACCCTCGTCGTGGATTGCTCAAAAGCAAGTAAATATTACCAAGTGAATATTATTATGTACGCCAAGAAGGGATGGTGACCGCTCGCGTGAACAGAAGTTCCAGAGCCGGAAGACGTTGAAAAGGTAAAGCGAGTAAGGAACGAATATAGATGATAGCGAAAGCATGAAGGCCACAGCGGGAGAGCAAAAGATGGACGAATGGCGGGACAGATCTGTTGGAGTTTACACTAGACCCTGGGGAATTTTGACTCCATGACCGTGATCGGAACCTGATAGACTCCGTAGGTGTGCGTGGTAGGTGTCCTCGTCATCATTAGAATCGCGGGTAGAACTCTTGACGGAGCCAAGCTAATGGAGACGCCCGCCTTGAGTACATACGCTCTCAGGGAGATACAATTTATCGATCTCACCTCGAATGATGGTTCAACATGTCGAGCCCTTTCCGTGGAGATATGAATAGCCACTGGCGAGATATTCTGTTTTTCCTGGTCTACGACCTGGACTTTCAAAGGGTTCCGCGAATTAAGACTAGTGATATTGTTAGCTATGTGTGCGTGCTGTACAAAGCAAGACATACCCGGCCACGGTTGAAGCGGTGTATAACTTGCTGATACTAAAGTGAACTGCAATCCATACAGCATTGTGGGGCATAGTGGCGGCCTATGTGATTCGTTGGTTAATGTCTCCGAGACTTCAAAGAAGTGGTATTCACGCAGAACATCGAGACCGCAGCAACGATCGCCGTCGCTGCGCCAGACTGAATGGTATAACGAATCAACGCAGCCAAGACGGCGTCCATGCTGAAAGAGAACCGTCATCTGATCAGCTAACGATCTTGAAGTTTCTTAGAACACATACCTAGTGAACCCGGTCTTGCTCTTGGCGAGGTATATGCAGAAAGCGGCCGTGACGAAAATATCTGATAGCACCGCGAGTGCAAGGCCAGTAGTGAATAACCACTGGACAACAGTCAGGCCTAATCTAGTGGGATGTAGATATCAGCTACATACCCGAACATAGTGTGATAAGTTTTGGAAAGTATGTTGCTTGAAACTGGCGAAAGAACGTTCAATACTGGAAAGTAATTTCGGACAGTGGACGTACCATTGAGACGTGGAAGCTTTTTGCCATCAAGGGATCATCAGAGACTCAGTCGATACCATGAAATTAGACCCTCACCTAGGCCGAATCCTGGGGAAAAATGTGAGTTTTCAGTGCGAAACAGATCAGTGGCACTACGCTTACCTAATCTCGCTGACGTCAAGAAAACGATGCAAGCGGGAATCCACCAAATGTTTCGATTTACTAGAAAGCAGTTAGTCGAGATGATATTCAAGTAGGAATACCCCGGACTCACAAATGTAAAGTTTGCGAGCGAAGAAACAGTGTACGATGAAGGTAATGAAAGCCTGCGACGGCCGTGAGAAAAGATCGGCTAGATAAGATCAAGGGACTTACAGTGATCGCTATAGTGAGCTAACCAGAAGCTTGATGAGATACGAGAATTGGGTGCATCATCCGAGGAACTTACGGCGATCGACCTAGGGAAGCAGGTGGGTGAGATGTCGGCAATTAAAGAAGTTCGATGCGTACCAGTTGATGTAGGCTAATGCACCGGGATTCATGTAGTTTTGTACCTGATCCACATTTAGGCGAGTCCATCGATTTGAAGGCCGAAGCAACTGACAAGATAGAAATACATTCCATGCGAGGCTATGCCAATGTATGAGCTTCAAGTCAGACTCAAATAGGGGTTAACTCACCGAATGCAATATGTACTGTGTCAAGTATCCTAGCATGGATAGTGAGAGAGCGTTCTATATAACGGTGTTCTTTGAATGTACCATAGCACGGCAACCTAGACGGTGTACTGGGTTAGGATCAACTACGGGAGAATAAGTTGAGGTGGCGTACCAACAGCTTGATCCACTGCTCATCGTATGTAGACTGGGTGAAATAGATGTAGGTCTGGAAAGAGCTTGTTCCCCAGATTCTGATGGCGGTTCGGTCTCAATTCGGGTCTTTCTCGAGAGTGGGTTGGAGTGCGGGGACTCACGCTAAAGCTATCATATCACCAATGAGCAAGGCCCCGACTGAAGTTGAAAGATGGAGATCTGTCGGCGCGGTATAGACTGGAGGAGCAGACATGCTGGGAAATGAAAGTAGAGGGGTGGCGGCAGGAGCAACAGAAGCCCATAGAGGTCTGAGACAGTTAAGAGGAGCGCTGCAGGTGAGTGCGGCTTGAATTCACTTTCCATAGAAGGAAACGGATCACGAGCTAGACAGGTTGGGCAGTGTGCCAGGATAGTCAGATCAAGAAAGCGGGGTCAACAAGTCCTAGCGCTGGCAAATAGGTGATCGAGGCCGCGGCTGACCGGGAAACGTGAGTTTGATCTTGATGGTCGGCAAACAAAGAAACTCGACCAGCAAATTTTTGAGTCATCAGATGCAACAGACAACGAGTCGTACAACTCGACCAGCGAATATTCGACCGACCAAATCTTTGAAAACGGGCAGAACGCTCTGTGTTGCTGGTTCAAACAAGAAGTTCACTTGTGAGAACTGTCGGCCCCGGACAGGCTTGCGACCCTGAAAAGAAGCGTGTCGCCTTCGGATGCAGCCGTGATCACCCTGGGCTATCCCACAACCAGCAATGCGCTGAGGACGGCTATCTGTCCTGCATAACCTGCAATCTTTGTTCGACTATCTTTGAGTCAACGTACCGACGGTCAGATGATCAGCCCTATAGACCCCAAGAGCGGTGAATAATTGGAATGGGTACGCTCCCTACTCAGTCGGACTCAGTCAGGAACTGACCATGGGAGCTCTGCCAACATTGGTGAATTGGGCACTCCGCCTGTGGTCTCATGGTCTCTCACAGTACGTGACAGGAACTCTGCTTGAAGCTGCGAGCGCTTTCGTAGAGCGACCAGACGAACGGAGCTCTACAAATCACAACCGGCTCTTCTCTCCTCACCCCGTTCACTCAGCAGGCACCTATGTGTATTGGACAGGAAAAGAATAATTCTGGACCCAACGCACTGGGTTAATCTTACGCAACACGATTGCGAAAATCGCTTTCCATACGTCATCTCACAAGGGTGAAGGCCCCCTAAAGGTCATGCTTCCTAACATTTTCAGTCCCCTTGCCCCAAATCTTCGGCAGTCAGGCGTTCAATGTCACAATCCGTTGCACAATAAGGTCCCGATCACATTGAACTCATGTCTTGACATAAGCCACACTTCCTTTCATTTCGGCCTGATAGACCTTCCAGTCCAACATCGAAACGGCAGTTCGTCCTCAATCGGCCAGGTGGGAGCACAACACCTCAGTTAAAAGCTTCTTCTCTTCTCGCTGTTCCTCATGAAACCTGTCTGAGGGCAAGTGGCAATGTGGCATGGACGGTGTACCTGAGACTCACGTCAGCGAAAATTTTCGTGATCCTAACGGCGCCTTTGGATCACGCTGTGATCTGGGGATTACACCATTTCTTGCCGCCAAGTCTCAGAATTTCTTGATCTGGCAATATCTACCGTACCTTAGGCCTTATGGGAGGAGCCTACCGCACAGCGTACTCGTTTTTGTCTCCGAAAGCATAAGCTCCATCGCGGGTCTGTCTGCACAGCCTACAATACGTAAACTTCGGTATACTTTACGGGACTATTGTCTAGGATACCAACTTGCCGAACAGATCAGTATCTTCATCGCCTCAATCATCGGTCAATCGCAAAGACGTTCTCTGGTCAAGCAGTATGGTCCGAACCCGTTCTTGAGTTACAGTCACGGATGAGGCACCAGGAATCGTACGCCGGTGAATGAAATGCCGTGCACACGATGAATTCACAGTACCTGACCATCAAGGAGACAATACTCCTATTTGTCGGGCATCAACATGCACCACCAATAGAATAGCTCAACTTCGATTTCCCAATCGGAGCATTGAACCCTTCCTCCCATTGTACAATGTTCCAAACATAAGAATACACGAGTTTATCTATTTCCTGTTCCAGACCTATAAAGCAAGAAAAATATCAAGAAAGAAAAATAGTACTATGCTGCAATGTCGATATCATCGAGTTCGTCAAATAGTGCGTCCACAAGATCACCGCTCGTTCAAATCCAAGATGATAATAAGATCGAGGACTCATTCAATTGGAGGAGCCATCAAGGAAAGGCCCCATAATTATGTCAGATCGATAACCTCAGACGTTGGACTCCGTTTACGAGCAAGAGCACTTGGCATACTCTTATTTGAGGTAGTGCGCGCGGCAGCAGGGCGAGGCTTTACTGGGCTATCATCGCTCGATATTGAGATGATAGATAGATCCGCGAGATGCGGCCTCACTCCCTGTCCTTTGCCTCCTATTTCTCTACGAGGAGATGGCCTATATGGCGATGGCGAAACTGGACGACCCGGTCGAGCCGCTGGTTCAACATCTGAGCTGGATGAGGTCTCATCGTCCAACGAGACAGGTACTCGAGGACTTTGATGTTTCTTCTCCTTTCGAGGTGATTTCTTCAGTCGGAGGTCCAACGACTCTGTGCTCGATGACCCAAAACTATTTTTTCGGGTGTGCTTGACGCCTCGAGGTGACGGCGTGGTTAAGACCTTCAAGCGCGTAGGAGAGTCCTCTCTCCATAGTGGCGCGAATTCGCCATCTTCGTCGTCTTCAAAGGGGCTGCGAGATTTCGTTTTCGACTCACGAGTAGCGTTATTCCCCTTAGCGGTATTGAATAGAGCTTTGTACTTCTCGTCCAGGCTGTCGCTCCCGCTATCTTCCTCCAGAGCTTGGGCGAAAAGCTTTTGGCTGTGCGTGATCGAGCCCTTGGCAAGCTCGGAAGTGACGCTACTGGACTTCGGCCCTGGCTTTGGTTTAGATTTCGCTTGACCATCCGGAACTTTGGCTGGAGCCGATTTAGTGGAACGCGGAAGCGCTGGTCGCGCCGAAGAAGGCTTAGATTTTGGAGCGGCCGAGATGGGCTTCGTGGCCCGAACCTGCTTTTCAGCAAGTTCCAGAGGAAGGACAGGTGCTGCTCCTTTGCGAACGAGACCGGTAGTGCTGTCACTGTCTGAGAAGTTCGCTGGGCCTGAAGTCATGTTACTCTTAACCTTCGACGGCGCTTTGACTTTAGACGTTGGCGCCTTGGGTTCGTCGGCCGCCTTCTTCGCCTTCGCCGTTGCAGCAGGCTTCTTCTTCTTGTCGGCTTTCTTCAACTTGCGACTGTTGAAGTCGTCCACGACGCCTTTTTCCACAGGATCGACCATGAGGGCGGGCATCCACATGCGAAATGTGCTGTCAGGATCCTCCCATTTCCCTTTGCGCTTCGTCCCCTTCCCGTCTTCTGCGTCGCTGTTTGCTTCGCCATCTTGGTCAATGTCTCCGGAAGCGAATAGACCTTCGGTGAGAGGCGGTCGAATCCCGCGAACGCCAGCTTCAGCGGCACGAACCATAGCCCTTGGATCGATCTCCAGGCGGTATTCGAGTAGCATGTCCGTAGAAGCATGAGTCCGTTGCGAATGTATGCTCGTGATCATCGGTGCATCGTCCTGCTCAGGGTCGTCAAGATCTCCGGCCTTTTTGGAGGGCGAGTCCAGTGCAAGAGAAGCGAAGTGCTTCCTGATCATGGAAGATGGCGTTCCTGGCTGGAACCGCTCCTTGTCCCCATTCTTCCGCGGTGTCAAGGGCGATGACAATAGTGCTCTGCGGTCGAGCTCAATGACACTTCGGCGAAGACTGCGGCAGATTATTCCAGGCCACAAAACGGTCCTGAATCGTTTGACGATAACTTCTTTCACGCCCCATTCGAAATAGAGTTCGCAACACTCCGCGATCTTTGAAACGCTAGGCTCCCTTTCCCAAGTGATTTTGTTCACTTTCCGGCCTTCGGTTTCTGATGTGATAGGTTTCACGTAAGACATCAGAATTTCGATGTTTGGGAAGTCGTCAGTTATGGTTTTTGCGACGGCGGCTGCTTTTCGCTGGAGACAGCCAGATTCGTTCGTTTTGAGCTCGTGGATGAGGTCCGAACGCCATTTTTCCAGGAATTTAGGAAGGTCGTCTTTCGAAAGTTTGATGGCTGCTTCATATAACGCATCGCCAAGACCAGCACGCGCGAGGCCGTGTGCAATTTTAGGACCACATCCTGTGACGCCAGCCTTGCAGAAACAAATGAACAATCATAGAATCGTACCCTCAAAGGAATCTTACGGTATGGTAATCTCCACCGCTAAGTAAACCAATCAGGATGAGGCCGCCGATAGTGAGGTCAATTTCAGGCATAGAGGTGATGTCTTTCATGCTATAAGTCATGGTGTGGTTTCCGTCGTTCTTCCCGGCGGCATTTTCTAACGATGCTGAATTATTGCCGGTCAGTGTCGCGCTCGAGCTATATTCACCTGAGCACATTGACGTATCTGATGAAGTCAAATACTGACTTTCGAATGACCATGGTGGCACCGAAGAGAAATGTGTCGACGTCGTCCGAAAGGATACCGTCAATGATCCCGATACGATTCAGATAAGCCAGCTCGGCCTCAGCTTCGCCTGGAGCCTTCGGTGAATTAATAAAAGCAAGGAATGTGAAATAAGAAACGTTGAGCTCACCGTGATCCACTCAAACCCGAAAGCCACTACAATATTCTTCACACCCTCAGTCAGCCAGTGACTGTTTCCGCTAATTTTCTTCCCGCGTTTGACACTGGGACGCTTTGGACCATCAAATACGAAGACCGGGAGGAAAGGCACGGTCAGAAGCTTCGCACAGCGGAAGAATAATGTTCGGAGTTCTGGATTCTCTCCCTGCGCTAAAGTCAGTCTCGCCCTCGTCCTCGTCCGGTGGCACGATGCTAGAATACCTCTCTTCCATAGTTGGCGTGAAAAAACCAGATGCTGGATGCCAGAATTAAATTCGACGCGCAAAATCACAAGAGCAGTGCGCACCTCGCGTCTATACCAATTCTGAGACCTCGTACACCATCCTTGTTTCGCTGAAAACCATCTACCACTGCTAGCTCGGTCAAAGACCGCGTTTTCGCTGAGGGACGAAGTACCTATGTGGCCAATTATTATTAGAGGTTTTTAGGTTGGAAAGGAAGACTCACATCCCACAGGCCTGCGACACCCATCCCTGAACTGAGCTGGACGCGGTCACGGGATCAAAGTTGAATTACTCGATGCGGAGTTTCAATTAAAATACGCGCTTTTATTCAACGGCGCCATCTGCGTACGCTCTACATCGCCTTGTTAGGAGATAAATCAGGTGTCTCTCTTCAATACCATGAGACATCAAGTCCGCCCATTAGGTTTTAATAATTTCTCCTCCAGTTCTACCAATTCTCGCCACGACTTCCACTCGGCTCCTAAAATTCTAAGACCGTGTTCAATAGCCAGGGTTGTATACTTCAGCGCCGTGTGCTTATCCTCAATCTCCGCATACGCTCTAGCAGCGTATGCATAAGATTCTGGTAAAAGCGTATACAAGCGTTCCATCTCCACAAGATGAACAAGTCGTTCGGCGATTGCGGGTTTATCGGCCGGGAGAAGACGATTGGAATCCAGCATTCGCAAAGAATCATTGAGTATCACGAGTCTGTTATCAGATTCTTCTTGCAGATAGGAAGGGAGGGAGCATAGTGAACATGCACAATCAAATCCCCATGTCGACTTGAGACGGGATTGGCGTTGATGACTGCTGAAGTCGCCTCGGACGTAAGATATTGTTAACTAAATAATATAAATTCAGTAATATCTAATGGTTAGAGATGATGCCTGACCTCTTCGTCCTTCTCGATCCGCCGAGCTGCATGGAGTGTCATGGTAGCAGTGTCCTCAGACCAGTTGTATTCAAGACTTTACAACGGTGAAAATCCGTCAGATTGCAGGTTGAAGGCTGCAACGCGTACGTAGGAAAACTCACTTGGGACGACAGTCATGATTGAGTCTTGCAACAGCAGGAAATAATCCGTGAAATGTATCTTCTCCGCCAAGGTTGATATTAAAGGAATTGGAATCAAAGCGAGAGTCCACAGGATCCGCGTGTTCATGCCATCCGGAGAGCTGCATGAAGTATTCATGACTCTCTTGAGGAAGGCTCGCCGATAGTTCTCGGCGAAGCGAAATAATGTCTTGAGGCGAATACTCCGATTTGAGTTGAGCGTCGATTAGAATTAGTGGACGCTCCGCTAACACAATCTCTCCAGGAAATATGACCCGCAAGGCTGCGAGTCCTTTTCCCTTTCCCAGTACGTCCACCTCAGCAAACGATGGTCTGCTCATTGCACTAGATGGCATGTGCGCGAGGTATGGGTTGCTAGCCCACAAGGCTAAACGTTGCCATAAATATTCGTGCTTTTCCTCAAGAGCTAGGATGGAGATGCCCCGAGCATCGAAAGTGTAAGAATAGAGGATGCAGTATCGGGCGCCTGAGAATCCCTCCTTGCAAAGTCCTTTTGATAATTTATGAGTCGTTAGGCCAGAGACAACTGATGTTATAGGAGATCCAGGAGATAGAGATTGGAAGGAGACGGTGTAATTTGCATACACCTGGGCTGCGAAGAGGATGACAACTAAAAGAGTGTAAGGGAACATGATGGGGCCTATGCGTTATAGCATGTGCTATAAACGATGTGCGCTTTTCACAGGCGAGCTCTAGCTGAGCGTCAAGCCTCAGAATGCCGTAGACCTGCCAGCTCTCGGTCAACAAAGCTAAAGCAAGCTGGACAGCGACAACTGCAAGAAACGTTCCGGATTCCGAAATGAACGGCGTTCTCGGCTTACCCTCGGCCCGTGCAGTTACGTCCATTCCCCCGCAGTGCGAACATGGACCAGCGCCGATCCTTCCTTCCTATTAGCTCATCCTCCAGTGTTGACGAATTTTCGTCGTATTTTCTTCAAGGTCCAGTCCCTCGGTAAGGCTCGAGTCTTTGAACCCGCGACTACATGATGGGTTCTCTGATTTCCACATTGCACTCAGGCATGCACTCGAGAATCCATTCCATTGTCGAGTCGCAGCACCATGGACGGATCATACGTGGATCTCGAGTCCAAACTCCTCGCATGTCCCTCCTCCTCCACCCAGTCACGGACAGCTTCAAATTCTACCCGATGGGGGTTTCGGGAGGTTTGATTTCGCCCGCCATCCTCAACTCTATGACCGACAATTGCCTCACCTGCCATTGATACCCAAACGAAATGCGACCTTTTACGAATTTTATTCGCCACACGCTATGTTCGATCCCCTGCCTGATGCTGGCTTCAGGCCTGTCGAATCGGGAACACAAGGTCTTTGCACAGGCAAACTCACCCCCGAATTTGTCAACATCATCTCACAGGATGTCGAGACCATGGCCTATCACGTGGAAAAGGAAATTCAAACATGGCGAACAGACACTCACCTGACCACTGTCGCTAATCATGCACGCAAATTATCTGCGCTCATGAATCACTGTCTCCATAGACTACAGGCTCTTTATATGTCCGTCCTCGACGCTAGAAGCACTCTCAGTGACTGCCAGAGATGCTGGCTTGAGCTTTACGCTCTGCGATTATACATGCATTTATTCGGAACAAATTCGCCACAGTATACTCAGTCTCCCAAGCACTCATTAGCCGTGTCAACGCTCGGCGCATTTGTCGAGAACAAGCGTGACCTCCGCACACTCTATGACCTAGGATGTCCAGTCTGGTTCATTCGCCCACTCTCTGACCTCTTCTATCCCTCTAGCATTTACGCCGCGATTATCACCACCATAGACCTCGAGCCAGATACATCGTCGCAGGTTGATCGCCAAAGCAATCATATCCGTGGCGGAAATCGCCACTCGTACATCCTAAGTGGTCATTTAGCGCCACGGGATGTTCGCGACGCGATTTATACGAACGCCTGGAACCGTGGTTCTTCTTCTCACACCCCAGCTTCTGCACCCAAGGTCGCCCCTACCCGAAGGGGGGGTTCTGATGCTAAATGTAAGTATTTCTTCTTGAGTGTATACAATGTATCTTCCTGGTCCTAACTTTTAATTATAGACTCCCCGTCTCCGCAACCATCATTTTTACCCACGCCGCTTCCACTGTGGAATGACGCACTCACCATGCCCGCGGTCAAATTCACCGGCGATAGCTCAGATCCCAAAGCTACTTACAGCGTCCCGCACCCTTCCTGGTTCACCATCCTCAACGAAGACAAACAACGCCGTTATTTCGTTAATTGGCTCACCGTTCGCAAAGCCTGGCTACATCGAATGAGCACACCCCGTGCCAAACCATTGACCCCTCGCATGTGGAAAGACTTTCTCAGCCACGGTACCGAACGAGGGCCTCTAGACCCCGCTCAGAATCGGCTACCCAAGTCCCTCGACAAGGTTAAAGCTGTACGAAACGCCAAAGAGATAAGGTCGGCGGGGCGTCTCTCTGCGCGGCAGCAATCCCAAAAATATTTTCTGGAGATGATTCCGAACGTACTATCGTTTCAAGAAAGTACTTCTCTCCGTTGGCTTGGTGCCCCCCTTTTCTCGTCTGACCCAACGCACGACTGCTTCGTGCGTCGGCAGATTTTGGCAGAGATCATTGACATTGGTTTCCATTCCGATCTCCTACATCTCGACAAAATCTTGCTTCCGAGTCTCCCGGAAACGCAACGACAACAGCGATTCTCGGAGCTATGGCAGTCAATGGGCAGAGACCCTCGACGCGGGTATCAGAGTCCTCCGACCTCTGCTATGCCATCGCTTGGAAATCCCATTTGGCATCTCAAAGTGCCAGTTTTGGAAGCTCTCAGACAGATCATGTGTGAATGGCCCAACCCACCAGCTCTGCTCCTTCGCTCGATTTCTGCGGTTTCCGAGTCAGACGCCGATATCAAGCATGTGAATCAGCTTCATGCGGAGATTGCCACATTTTATATATCCACATTCACAAGACAGTTACGTCGAGAACCATTCATTCCCACCGTAGCAGTAGTAGACGTCGAAGTACAGCAGTAGTACAAGCCGCTCTCAGGTCGAGATACATAGAAGACCCGGACCTTCTTTCTCCATCACCATGAACCATATTCATTCATATAAAGTACCCACTCGCACACGGCGAAAAGGATAGCGTAAGGTGAAGTTGTCGAGCCTGTTCTGCAAAGGCGCCGGTCGGGATCGGCGATCTCGGCCCGCGAATTCTCTGATCCTCAGTCCAGCCTTAACTCAGAAAGCTCTTTGTCCGACGTTGGCTGGTCAAGAAGTATGCAACACCATGGCCGCAGCCTGTGATCGTGGTCTAAGATGACATTTGTACTTCTTGGGGTGACTACGATAAAGTTAGCATCGTCACAAACTTACAGAGAATGACACTTTACCTGACCAATCCAGGCTCGTATTCAAGATCAGGTAAGATAGCTTCTCCTTTGTCGTCCAAACATGGTGATATCTCAAACACAGCCAGGAATGTGGCAATGGTGATCCACATCCATGCAGTTGCAAAATGACGGCCTGGGCATATCCTAGAACATCGATTGAGCAACTCGACTAATGAAAACCATTGCTTTATTAGGGATACCTTCGCCCAAATCCAAAAGCAATCTGTTCCGGATTTCTGACGTCCTCTCTAAGTGAATATCGATTCCCCTCAGATTTGAGGAAGCGTCGAGGAGAGAACCGAAGAGGATCTAGAAAGTCGGTTGAATCGTACATCATCCCTCTAGTGGACATTTGAACATCGAATATCAAAGGTGCTTCGTGCTCTCACATTAAATTTGGGAAGATCATTGAGCCTGAGGCTATGGACATGCCCCGGTATTCGTCATCTTGTATGACACAATGAGGTACACCTGAAGTGCTTCATTTACTATACCCATTCTATCATATGACAAGGATCATACCTCCTGGAAGAACGGGTTTCCATCTATACTCCCTGGTCAAGCATTTTTATATCGATAAGTAACGTCTGGGACGAACCTCAACACTTCTCTCAAGATTGCCTCAACATATGGCAAGGACGCTCTATCTTCAAAAGTTGGCAGCCTCTCCCCTTGAAGCAATTCGTCAATGGTCTTTTGCGCTTCGAGCTGAATTTCTGGATGATGAATCATGGCAATAATAAATGTATCGATGCTTGCTACAGTCTTGAGGCGCCGAATCAGTATCGTAGAGGCCCTCAATATTTAGAATGTTTACTGTGTCTGCCCCAGCTGCACCGTTCTAATTAGCTTGATTTTGATAGAAGGGGGTTTAAGTACAGACCGAGATAAGTCATAGCAAGGCTTCCGTTGATTGCTTCCTCGTGCTCGACTCTACCATCGGGTTTCAAATTGGCTTCAATGAGTGAAGTAGCCATGGATGGTATTGCCGTTCCATTCAACTGTGAACCAAAGTGAAGCTAAGTTACAAGGATAATTGAGAGAGCAGGATGCACAAACAAAATCTCGCTTGACAACGTCATACGGCTTGGTTGTCGCCTCTCGAGTAGCTTCCTTCGTCGCAGCCATGTTGCGAACAAACTTTTTGCCCCAAATTTGGAGGGGTAATTTGCTCACTGCAAAACATAGCTGAGTCTCTTCGGCACTTTACGATGAAGAGATTGAAAGGCGTACATATTGGCCATATGTCAATTGGGTGGATACCAGCGGCGCCAACAGACTCCAGTTCGTGTACTGCTTTATCCGCGTTGACAATCCACTGATCGTCGTCCTCGACCACTATCTTTCGTGAGTGTTCCATTTTTTTCTAGATCTATACACAGAAATAGTGGACACACCTTCATGTCCGTATGCCAGCTTCATTATGTTCGCTCCAGAGTACCTGTGACAAAATAAATCGGAATATTGAGGCTCGATAGCAATATACAGACTTCACCTTCGGTTATATGATTGTATTTTCATCGGTTGGTCCAACGCAGAGCGAGCAAATGCAAGTGCATTTCGGCTTAACGTATGGTAAGTCTTGTGTGTAGCCGTAGGGTTGAAGAATTGGTTGATCATTCGGCGTTTCAAGTGAAAGTTGGGCCCATATGGCTCGGTCGATACCGCGAAGCTCCAGCCGCCACTGCAAATTGACACTCTATTTTCAACACTGGTGTCGCATACTTGGCGGACAAACTCACTGTTTTCGGATCACCTCCATCCTAGGACGGTCTGAGTAGATTGCACTACGCTTGTGCATTAACTCCAAGGCGTCCTCGCAAGAATTGACGATTACAATTTTCATTCCCAAGGCCGTAAGAGAGTACACGTTGCCTGGTTCGGAATGGGGGTCAGTGGCTACAGTATTTCATTGCCCAAGAGAGTTGAAGTTTTCGAGACGAACCATGGATAGATGCCCACTCCATGAACTTCAACCAAGGCCTCACCAGCGGGATTTGGAGCGCATTTCCAAGAAATGGGAGGCCCTTTGGACCAGGAAGTTGGGATAGTTGTTTCCTCGAATGAAGGCCATAATATCGCAGAGAAAATATGCAAGTGACAACGAGGACTAGCCCATAGAACCATCCGTGGTTAAGGTGAGTCTGAAGAATATTATAATTAGTGACCAGGAAGACATCGTTCCTGGACAGGTTCGACAGAAGATCCTTGGGAGAAGAGTCTTCCAGGGAATGTTCCATTTGCCTGTAAAACGCCCGATCAAAGCTCAGTGAGTCAACGTCGAGTACAGTGCCAGGTGCAGAGCAGCGACTCGTCAGAGGGGCTGTCTTGACTCTTGAGATCTTGAGAGTATTGAAAACTTAGCCCTTTGCTGATTGTATTGACCGCCCATCTCTTCGTACAAACGTAATCGGCTAATCGACTACAGGGTCGCGTACACTGTAAGTCAGTTCTGGCCAGTTGTAGTACATATTCAGCTTAGCGGCCCCCCAATTTAGGCAGCTTGGCATCATTCAACTGGAACACTAGTATACTGAGAAAGGCAGTTCCGTGCTCTTGTCCGGTCGCCGACTGAGCAAGTGGCAACCACGGTGGCAACTCAGCACGAGAGTTAGTGCTGTAATCTACATAGTAAAGATTGTTTTGGAAAAGATTTCAAGTGCCTTGCACATCTACGGGTGCTATCTCATGCCCTTCTCGAGTTCTCAGTGCAAGCCCGGTAGTCCGGCGCCTTGTGCAAACGAGTAGAAGCGCGGAATAGCTCGGCACACGCTGCTTCGCATTTACCCCTACACACCGTCTGCAACCCAAAGCTAACTAAAAGAGCCATGGCTTATAAGGAAAAGTGGAGGCATGGCCAGATAGTGCAATGAGAACACAAAAGCTCTTTCAGTCCAGCGGAACCCGTTGTGATTTCGTCTCAGCAGAAATCCGGCACATCGGCGGCGACGAAGAGACTTCAAAATTCGGGGATGGCTTCAGGAGTCCGTCGCAAGTAAATATGGTTCCCTTTCGGTCTATGACAGCAAATTCAGAAGTTTTCCTTGAGTGGGTCTTTGTCCCAAACATACCGAATTTGAACCTGGCCGCTCATTGGACTGGTTAGTGACTCCGGATTAATCCCAGTAAACCGGAAGGAGAGATTGCGGCATCTTCTGCGCGAATCAATCCCTCGCGACCTGTTTCCATTCCCTTCTCTGTGGTTTTCACATCAACGCGTCTTAGTCTCGACATTGTTTCATCTTCCGCGGCCTTTATGTCCTCTGAGGGAACTGTGTCGGCTATTTCTTGTTTTAAGGCGAGGTAGGACGCCAAGGCATCATCGTCAGCGTCCACGGGGTGTTGCTCCCCGCCGTCAGCCAGAGCTTCCAACCTCCTCAGTTTTTCCAGAGCCAATAGTCCCTTTTGCTGCTTGTTTTTCCTCCCAGACTTTCCTTTTTCTAGTATCGGGACCTTTTTCAGAATACTATGGGGAAGTTTGACAGGGGAAAACGGTTCCAAGTCAGAGGCGGGGATTATGTAGAACGCGTGCGATTCGAGCAGGCGGCTGAGCACATGGATCACATAATGCGTCATATCCGATGATACCAAGGAAGGCAGCGCATGCAAACTGGCATGATAGTCTATAAGAAAATATTCTGTCAGTACACCTCAGGGGAGCTCGTGATTTTCGCACCTATTGGGATAGAAATATGATGCTGTCTCCAGATCTTCGGCGATGCAACACTAGGTTGAGTGAAATATAGGGTATACAGGGCAAATAATGCGCCTATTTGATACAAGACTCCATTCGCATTTTCATGAAACGGAGGGCAAGCGATGTGCGCTGTTGGTAGGCTCAGCTCGCGTGAGGGAGGACGATGGTGGAACAAGACTCACTAACGAAGATCCTGAAACACGTATCTAAGAAGGCCTCCCTTGGAGCATCCGTGAGTTCTTTCAGATGTATCCAGTTCCATCCCTTCTGTCTCCAAATGTCCTTGAAAATGTCGAACGCGTGTCTTGGAGGAGGTTTCAGCGTGTATTGATCGTGAAATGTTCTCAACAAGTCAACCAAATCTTCTGTGAACGCATCGACAAAGAGCGACGAGTAATAGTATTTCGGATCTAACAGAGGGACCAATGGCTGGACAGAAGGCTGGACGAGATGAGACATTCAATGTCCGGCGTCTCCGCCAGCTTGAACGTCCACGGTCCACCTGAACGCTTGAACGTCGATGTCTTCAAGTTGTGCTTCAGCCAGCCTTATCAGTGTCTATTGCACCGATGATCCTCCCTGCACAGGATGATCAACCCCTATTCCTATTACGATGGCCACGAGGAGTCAGGCACCCAAGCTAGCCAATAAAAACTTGGTTGCGCCCATGTCTTCGCCAGCGGTGTACGCATTACTGTCCTGCGTTTCTAGACAAATACTACAATCATGCCTCAGTGTGAGTAACGAAGCCATACTCGAATAGGCTTGTGAGCGCTGATACATATGCTCCGTAGTGATTAGACTCGCGATGTTGCTGCAGGCATTCGTGTTTCTCTTGCTTGCGGCTGTGGGGTATCCGCCGATAGATCGCTTTCCTCTGACGAAGACCGTTTTCCCCAACGCATCAAGTCTACCATCTGTTGATGGAGTCGGCCCAGTGACCGAGCTTGGAGTGAGGAGACATCTGTACCTGACTGCACGACTCACCGACGCATTGCGTACAGGTTGGCATGTGGTATGTTTATTCCCTTCAAGCGCGATCCATCTCTAATACACCTTGTTCAGGGGGCAGTGTATCATAGATACCGCTGGACATAGGAGTTGCCGAGGAGAGTTGTGTACAACGTTGGTGCGTTTCTATGCTTATCTCTTGGAATGCACCGACGAGCAAGCTTGATCAGACCTCATTTCTTCTTCGAATGAAACCGTTAGCGTCTGTGTCAATCAGAGGGGCGAGGTCGAAGCTCGTCCTATTGCCCTCCTCTCCCTATTAGTTGGCATCATTGCCAGCCTCGCGTCTGACGATCGCGAGATCAACAGCTGTTCTCTTGGCATGTCTGTCGCTGGCTCGTTCGCCGTCTTCATGACCTTCTTGTTCGATGTGATGTTTTTCTCCTCCATTGGCAACGAAATGCATGCACTGCATGACTTTTCAAAAACCAGCTTGGGAGGCGGTGAGTTATTCTGCCGGTTTCTTACAACCTTCGTTGATCGGACACTCGTGCAGCTTTTTGGCTGAACTTCGCGGCGATGCTGTTGCTACTAATAGATGGCATATATTCTATCAGGCTTGCGATCGCGCGATAGAACCGTTAAAACTATTCTGGTAGTCTTCTCAGGTGTTGTGTTGTGTTCCATCTTCTTTGGCATTGTTCAATATATTCACTTTTCTCGTGGTTTCTTTGTGCTTCGTTGTGCTTCGTTGTGGACCGAACTTTTTGGGTTACATGCTGCTGACTACAAGGGGATATCAACGCTGACCAGAAAAGGAAAATAAAATGCAGAATGACCATTCCCGAGTTCCGACTTCAACTTGTATTGTTGACAGTAACCACGCAACAATATCCAGTGTTATGGAGCTTGACGTCGACACAAGCCACTCAAGTAAGCAACAACAGTGGCACAGTGGCGCATGGGCTATTTAAATAGCATCATTCCACCGGCTGGGCCAAACATCTCCTTATCGTTCTCTCCTTCCACTGTCTTATTCGCTCTGATCACTCACTGTCTTTAACATGGCCGTACTCATGAGTTCTGGTAACTCCGTAATTTTAGACACGCTGTCTGTTCCAGAAAGTCGAAGAGGAAGTTTGGTCTCGTTGAGTGAGCTCCAAGCTTGTCGAACTCCTGCTCTTCCCGTTATTCTCGAGGTAATATTGAGAATCTCAGTGGCATATACAGTGATCTCATCCCACTCGTCAGTTCCGAGAAAAGGGAACCTCTCCTCTCGTACACAGGCAGCTGCCGCAAAACGCATCATATATTGTGATCTCGGGGATGACGAGTAAACAAATCCAGAGTCAAATTCGTGTCTTGGTCTCTAAATTCTTGAACGTATGTGACTTTGCCACGTCTGCTGTTGAACCTGGACTGATACCTGTTTTTTCAGTTGAATTATGGCCCCCACATGGATGGCATTTGGTACGATGGCCCACTCCCGATCATTGACCTTCGAAACATCGTTCTCTTTCGGTACAAAAGGCTCGCAGATGGATCCCTGCACGTCAATTTCGGAAGTCAATGATATGGCGCACGTCACGCTTGAGCGTTCTCTTCATTCTCCACGAAGGCCACTTCGGCTCCCTATCCCGTAATTCATAGAGAAGCATAGACCAGGATGTACTGGATACGACTGAAGTTACGTCATTATAGTTGTAAATTGTCACCCTCGTTTCTACGAGACACTCTTGTCAAAGAGTTTAGGCCAATTTCGCCTTCAACCAATACTCCACGGGCTTCAGTTCTTCATATAGAGGATCTCCGTCGACAACTTTGCACTCTGCATCAAACCCATGTTCTCCTCCTTCGTGAGCGATGAACTGCGTTTCAACTCCCAAGTCCTTCAGCTGCCTTTCCGTTGTCCTTGATTCCGAGATCAATACTGCACTATCTGCAGTTCCGTGCAGTAAGAACGTCGGAGGAAATGATGGTGTCAATAAAAATTGGGGAATGACTTCACGAGCGGCCGAGGGAAATTCGAGCCATTTGGTAGCCTCGTCTGAATCAGCCCCTTGGTTTTGTTTGAGCGTCTCAGTCAACCCTTTTACACCGGTGAGCCAATCCAGATAGTCTCCCTTTTGGAGAGTGAGGGTGTAAAGCTCCTGGCGCTCTCCCCCAAGAGGACGCATTTGTTCGTCTTGACCCGCGAGAGTAGAAGTTTCTACTACCGTGCGATCGTAATAAGCCAGAAGCTTGGGGTCTGATAAATCTCGAAGTGGGAGTCCAAAGGGCATTTTGGCAGGATCGGTGATGCTAGTGAGGTAAAACGGACTAAGGAAGTCGCCACCCATGCCTGAATGACGAGTTGAATGGTATCTGATTATGGCATCGAGCTGTACGTACCAAACATGGAAACGACGGCTTTGGGTTTTGGCTCTGCGTAAATACCTGCTAGTCTGGCGCAGTATCCACCGAAGCTATCTCCTCCCACGGCCAACTTTGTAGGATCGATAGTAATTGACGAACCGGGAATCGGCGTGTGCGAAAGCTTCTGTGATATGAAAGTGAAGACATCCTTGATGTCCTCAATCATGTGATGTGCCGTTGTGGGGATGAGCAATCGATAGTTGGCAGAGATTAGGCAGTGTTGGTTCTTCTTTACTGTGATATCTGCCAGTGTCCGGTCCTTGTGAGCTGTCATTTACGGAAGGAAGATCGTCAGCTTGACCTTTGATCCACTGTTCAAACCATTGCGATTTGTCGGGACCTTTGTCTCCACAGAACCCACCACCGCCGTGAAACCAGACCAAAGCTGGAAGGTGTGCCGGCGTGGCAGAGTCGAGTTCTGGGATCCAAACATCCAATTCGATGTCAAGATCTCCAACCGTTTTATAGGTGAAGGTTGATGGACTTGATGTCAAAGTCATTTTCGTTCACGTTGGTGTTCGAGTTCGAGCAACTTCAGACGGAAGCAAGCCAAATCGTCGATTATATTCAAGTCTCGGCGCTTATCGCAGATCAGACGGCATCGGATGTCCGGTGGTCTTCTTTTATCCGGTGTCCATAATGAAAGCCGCACTGTATAGCATTCGGTCACTTTGCTTTTCCCAAGTGACTTTTGTTTCGGACCTGGTGATTAAGAATATTTCTACGCTCTGTGTTTTTCTGAATGAATATGTCTGCTTTGCGGCACTATTCTCCTGCGCTCGGCCTAGGTCGGACTGAAGCCACGCTCCGCTGCTGCCACGCGTCGAATGACTGCGAGTCCCTTGATCGATATCGAAGAACTTGATGGCCACATGCAAACACGATTGAGCGCTGTTAAGCAACTAGACCACCCCTACTGCGCTCAATGATAGTTCACAAGAAAAGGCAAGTACTCCACTTGTGCTCTCTTCGTCTTTCTCATCATGTGGACGTGTGGATTGTTCGTCCAGGTCATCCTGTGGGCTTTAGTCCAAGGCTTTCAAATTCCTTTCGCCGTCAGGCAGACAGAGAACAACTTCACTACATTGAGCCTGTCATCTTTGTCTGAAGAACACTACACCGTTCTCGAACATCCTCATTTCCAATCGCATTCTGTCAGGATTCGCAAGGCCCCCTCAGACTTTTGTGATCCGTCGGTCGTGAAATACACAGGCTACATCGATACTTCCGCGGCTCGACATATCTTCTTCTACTTCTTCGAATCGAGGAATGCTCCAGAAAGTGACGACGTCATACTGTGGACAAATGGTGGTCCTGGATGTTCGAGCTCAATGGGGCTGTTCATGGAGTTGGGGCCGTGTAGAATTGAAGATGAAAATGGGACCAAAGTAAACCCATATTCTTGGAACGAGAATGCGAATATTTTCTTCATCGATCAGCCAGCGGGTACTACTTCCTTCCTTAGCAAATTTCAGGCGCTCAATCCAGTCACACAGGCACGGGATTCAGTTATGCAGAGTACGGCGAATCTGTCACTACTACTGAGGAGGCCGCCAAAGACATCGCCGCCTTCATGGCTATCTTCTTCGAGACATTCAGTCAGTTTAAAGGACGCCCCTTCCACTTGTCTGGAGAATCGTATGCTGTCAGTCTTCGATATTTTCCTCTACTTGCTTTCTTAACGCCGAGATTAGGGACGTTATCTCCCCGTATTCGGCTCTGCCATATACGACCAAAATACTCAGCTGGTTGCTGCCGGTCTTGAGCCAATCAACCTGAAGAGTGTGATGATTGGAAATGGGTGGACGGATGTGTACAGGTATGCTTCGTTGGTTTTCGTTGCTTCAAAAAGCTGAGAGTATTCAGAATGATCCCCTCCTTCTTTGACATGGTATGCACGCCTGCTTCGGTTGAGCCATTCGTCGACATCTCCACTTGCGTTCGAATGAAGACCGTCGTAAGCTCTGGGATCACATCATGCAAGGATCCGCCTGGCTCAACCGAAGTGACAGATGCCAAGATGCGTAAAATGGCTTTCGGAAACGTGCGTGGACCGTTTGGATGCAATTTCTTGCGGGGCGGCATTCGAGTTCTGCAGCAATGAGTTCATGTTACCGTTCCTGTTAAGTGGTGAGTTTTCACTGGTGCAGTTTATGTCACAAAGCTCTCAATAATCTAGGCACAAACCCGTACGATGTTTCCAAACCTTGTAGTGCAGGCAAGTAGCATCGCAACCGATTGGCCTTGTTGAGTGACTCACGCTTTCATCAGAGGAGTACAACAGTACACTTTGTTATCCGCAAACCCGGTTCGTTGTTCTTCTATCGATCTGTCATTTTTCATTGACCGTATGCTTCCTGTAGCCACATCAAAGATTACCTCAATCTTCCCTCAACTAGGAAAGAACTCGGTGTATCCCCACTTCTCGAAAACACCACATTCCAGTCTTGCAACATGGATCTGAACCTAGCCTTTGCACTAAATCTAGACATGATTCGTGGACATACCCCGTACTATCTGGAGAATCTTCTCGACCGTGGGGTCCGCGTCCTAATATATGTTGGGGATTATGACTGGATCGCCAATTGGGTTGGGAATGAGCGTATGGTCGATTCATTGGAGTGGCATGGTGCAGCGTCTTTTAAGAAACAGGAATTGAAAGACTGGACTGTTGCTTTGGTTGAAGGAAAGGATTCCTCTCCGGCTGGAAAGGTGAAGAGTAGCGGACTGCTCACCTTTTTGACGATTCATGGGGCTGGACATATGGTCAGTGTCTTTCAATATGACTCTAATTTCTTGCCTCTTATTTACTGTTCAACAGGCCCCATACGACAAGCCTGTCGAGTCGCTGGAGATGGTAAATCGTTGGTTGAAGGGGGACCTGTTTTAGGCTCCCGGAGTGTCAAGAGAAAAAGAGAAAAATACATACGAATCCCAACTTAAATGTATAAGCATGTTGAAATGCCATCCCTTAACGATCTTGTACCACGACTCAGCAAAATAAAATCATTTGAAAGCTCCGAAGCGGGTTGGCCGTGCCGCGACTTTCGGCATCAGCCCCAGCGGAAACGGCCATGTCATGAATCGGCTCCAGGCGGTGTCAGGGCATTCTCCGAGCGGAGACCCTGTGGGCCCGATTTGTGAGGCCGTTTTTCCGTATTTCGGCTCAAATATCGGAGCATATCGGTTAGAGTTTCGTGAGAGTTCCCTTAGATTCGGGCAGGTTCCGCCTCATAAATCGGTGCTGAGCGGTGTTCCATGGTACATATATGGAATACAACAAATTTATTCTCAAATTTATTCTCCCAATGAAAGGAGGGCTGGTTCCATTGTACAGCATCCTATGAGAGTACCTGCACTCAAAAACAGGCATAGATGTACAGTACATTCCACATTTAACTCAAATTGCGAAAAAAATGAAAAAATAAAGAAAAAACCCGCCCCCCGTGCACCGTTGACTCATTTTGAGGGGGCAATCCGCACATTCATATTGAAGTACTTTGGTTCTTCCTGATACCGCTGCTGGAAGCCCTATAGCAAGAGAAAATATCAATAAACTTCATGAAATAGAAGAGATAAACTTACCGCCTGCTCGTCCTTCGACAACGAATCCCAATACCGCGTGAATAACTTCAGCGACAGATCGTCGCGCTCCTTATTGTCCTCCATCCACTTGGCAAAAGCATAAGATCTGCTCGTCGTTGTTAGATTAAAATTACGAGAGAAAATATTGGTACGTACTTTCCGTCACTGACATTCCCGCGAGGCCTGTACCGCTTCTTTCGAGCTGCCACCGAAGCCGAAGCGATCGCCATGTTCTGAGGATTTGGGGCGGCGGACGGAACACCGGAGGAAAGGACGTTTGTCGAAAGGGGGAGTGACGCCGACAAGTTGAGGGAAGGGGTGTGGAGACCAGGTACGGCGGTTTGGGCAGCTTGTGATGCAGCGTCAGTGATCTAGATTTCTGTGAGAAGACTCGAATGTATGTTGAATAATAAATGCGACTTACCGCGGTTTGGATTGCCGCTGCTGCCCCGCCTGGCGTCGACGATATTGCGGGTTCATCGTCGTCATCGTCATCGAAGACGGGAGATCGACGAGCGTTTGCCCTTTGTTAGTTTTGGTTGGAGCAGTTGTTAGTTTTGGTTGGAGCAGTCGAGAGCGTGGCAAGGGGACTTACAAGAGATCGACCATCTATTACATGCGCATTAGTACATTGACAGCTGTGACTGATTTGAAATCGACTTACAGGAGGTGGGGATGTCGTGCGGCTCACAAGCGGTCGGCCTATGGCTTCTACGGCCGGTGTCGGACTGGGCTCGCGAGCTGGGCTTTCCGAGGAAAGGGGGGTTGGAGATGGCTGAGAGGGAGCAATGGGAGAAATAGGAAAGGGGGGGAGGCCGCCGTTGTCGTTAGTTTCAATGCCGCCGATTGGCGGCACGCTGTTCCCATCCCCCAATAATTCTTGCTGGCTGCCGTTGTCGTGGATTTGATTGCCGCCGATTGGCGGCATGCTGTTCCCATTCCCCAAGGATTCTTGCTGGGGTTCCCCTATGAGAGTTCCTATGGCAGACGGTGAGGGAGATGGGAGCTGGTCGGTTGAGGGGAGCTGGTCGGTAGACGTGACGGGGGCGGACGGTTGAGATGCGAGGGGAGCGGGGAGGTTTGCTGACAGCTCGCCTGCCGGCGACGGTTCGTTGGTGGTCGATGGGACGGCTGCGATTGGGGTAGGTGTCCCCAATGGCGCGACTGGAGGCAGTTGGAGCCTGTCGGGGCGGTGCAGATGTGACAGGGGAGGAGAGGGGCTGTTTACTGATCAGATACGATAGATATTGGTATGAGAAAGAACTTACGGAGTATCAATGAGCATGGCTTCGTCGCCGTTACCTTGATGCTCGCCTGTAGACGGGGCGACGGGCATCGCGCTGCGACTCTGGGGCCCCTACGAGGACATTAGAAAATGTGATGGGGACGGTTATCGGCAGACTCACAACATGCACGCGCTTCGTGTGATCTTTGGTTGGCGTGTTCCCCGTGCCAGGCTGACGACTACGCTTCTTGCCTGCACTTGCTCTCGATTTATTCCCACCTCCTGCTTCTCCGACCGTCTCAGATGCCCGTTCCGACTGTTCCGCTTTCAATTTCCCCCTAGCCTCTCGACAAAAATTTGAATAGATCGATGAAACGACCTTTTTGGCTTTCCAGCTATCTTTCGCCCCCCGCAGCTCGTCGATCCTAAACTCCATCCAGCTAAAAAGCCAGGTCTGGCATGCGTCCTCCATCGCAGAGAAGTGAAGTGGGGTCCCATTGATGCTCTCCAGCGAGCGTAACAGCTTTCGTGTTATCTCGCGGATTTTGTCGGCTCGCGTCTCTGTGATGACTTCTCCTTCGGCATCGAAACAAAACCGCAAGGTCTTGTTTTCGGGGTGGTTGTCGGAGAGCACATCACGGGAGCCTTGGGAGGTGCGATGGCGGGTGGAGTTCGCATTGGAGATGCTGAAATCGGCTTGGCGGCGGTTGGCTTCGTCCCAAGCCGTTTCGGTTTCGAATTTTACCGGATAATTGGGGGGGGAGATGAGGACGGGGCATTGGTGGAGGAGGCTGACGCGGATAGAGGCTGGCATCTCGGCGTATGACATGACCTCGAAGGCTTTCCATTTATTATTAACCCTGAAAAGAATATTAGATTAAGCTCTTCATTACGAGTCGGAATACTTACTTGACTTCTTGCAATTCCTCCTCCAGCTCACGAGCTTTCTTCTCGGCGATGAGGAGGGCGAGCTTTGCCTCCAATTCGCTCACGTAGCTGGGCTCCGTTGATCTAGGAGGAGTGAGCTCGAGAGCGGCTCTTTTATGAGACCGATGGGAGGGGACGTTGGATGCGGATTGCGATGGGCGGAGCGACGAAAACGAGTCGTTTCTCGTCATTCCCGCACTCGAGGCATGTGAGGGAGGGGGAGGGAGAGTGGACGAGTCGGGGATCTGGCTGCCAGACTGCGCTCGATACGAGCGTCTGGGGTGGAGACTGCGAGACCGGGACCGGGACCGTGATCGACGACGACGACTCTTGGAATGCGAAGACTGGCGAGATGGTGAAGGTGAGAAGGAGAGACCAGAGCTCTCAGATGGGGACCGCGAGCGCGAACGAGAGGGGGTTGCGACGTTGCGGTGAGGCGATTTGCGACTACCATGGCGGGATCTTGATCGGCGATAGTCACCACGACGTTCTTGAGGGTGTTCAGCGCGTTCAGAACGTTCTTTCTCGCGATTGTAGCGAGTGGTGCGGTCGTCGTCGACGGCGCTCAACGACATGGGAAGAACAGCGGGATTTTGGAACTCCGCCCATCCTGCAACGCATATAGGCGGGAAATTGAATCCACTGGAGACTTCGATAAAATAAGAGCCAGAGGTGTATAAAATTCAGATATTATCATATAATACATCAGATGTTCAGTTCGTTCATAGTTAGTATACATGTCAATCGTTGTCTATCTCCCAATGTCGAGTATCTGGTTCTGAGGTTCCTCTGAGTCAAAGGTCAGCGTGT
Source organism: Sistotremastrum niveocremeum HHB9708 (assembly GCA_001630475.1). Lineage (NCBI taxonomy): Eukaryota > Fungi > Basidiomycota > Agaricomycetes > Sistotremastrales > Sistotremastraceae > Sertulicium > Sertulicium niveocremeum. The sequence continues at coordinate 225,475 of KV419401.1, forward strand.
TCCAGACCTCTAATCCAGGTTTCTCCATCAGAAAGAATCGCCTTTTTCCTGTGATATCGTTTGGAAAGGTGATTCTGAACTGCGGATCTGGCGCCATCGCCACTACGGAGTTAATATAACGTACTTCGATAAACTCGAGGGCAGTGTCTCCTCGATATTCTGCGCTCCAGTAGGTATTATGAGATAGCGTCATTAAGTGAGGGTTTGGAGGACCATAAACAGAGACTAGAGCAAGCGCTGTATCCTTGTCCAATTCAGCTCCGATGAAATATTGTACCTCCCCGATATTCACGATGCCATTCCGAATAAACTATTCGCTTTGTCAGTATGGCCGCGTTCATTTTAGTTCAGTAAGAGCGATACCTTGACATTACGAGATGATCGTGCTTCTTTCCGATTCTTGACTGGAACGGCGTTGACTGCCAGTGGCGGCAATGGGCTTTTCCGAGTCCTTTTTGGGGTGGGTTTTTCATTCATGGTAGAGCGAGCGATCTGGCCATTGGGAAGACGAAGAGTAGACCATCTTCTGACTTTGAAGTTGGCTCGATCTTTTATTCTTGGACTCGTAATCCCATTGAGAGAAAAGAAGCTATAGAGGAGGTCTTCGTGGGGTTTTTCGAGTTTCTGCATAGGGTCGTCGCGTTTGGGAAGAAGCACATAGCCATCATCGAGTCGACGTCCAGCCTGGGGCACTTTCACCCCATCAACTTGTTCATCGCATACATCCAGGTGTGGTAGAATAGTTTTGACGGCAATGAGCTGACAGCGGCGGACGGCGATATTAGCCAGATTGGTGAATGGATCCGAATGTAGGTGGATTTCTTCCCCTAGATTACCAATGGTTCTCTCCAGACACCACTGGGAGTGCAGAGATAGAGGTCCCTTGAGCTGCACTTGCGCTGCCAGGTGGATGGGAGTATGCATACAAGCCCGGCAAAAATGAAGACGGCTGACTCTGCCTTTGTAGTAAATCCCTTCAAACATTTTGACCCAGAGCAAGAATTTCTCCTCTATTGCCGTCAAGGACTCAACAGAAATTTTATTCTGCATAATCGCCTTGTATGCGCTGACCCCGAGAGCAAAATGCTTATAGAATTTCTCGGGCAAAACATTGGTGTAAAGGCATGGACCGGCGCCAAAGAAGTATAGCAGCCACTCCCATGCTTTATAACCCGAGTTGGCTTTCTCTGCGGGGTTCCGCGGTGGGCGATCGAATGAGCCTGGAAGATAGGATGTTATGTCGGCCACCTTTTGCCCGTGGTCGCTCCACACTTTGGCGTCTCGAAACACACCCCAGGGCCAGTGCTTTCTCTCCTCGCCGTCGGAAGCAAACGTGGTTTTCCATAAACCAATGAATAAATCCGGTGTGTTTAAGGTAGGTAGATGCATGATGTCGAGTGCAAAGCATCCAGGAACCCCACTTATCATTGTTCCGGCAGGTAGACCGCTGAAGATCGTCGGCTTGCATAACCCAGTCTTCAGTCGATTTTCCTTGTACTCCTTGGGGTTTCGAGAACCGCGCAATATATTGAGGTTCCTCAAGTATCGTTCCTGACATTCTTCTGGTGTCGAACGATCTAGGATGGTCTTGAAACTGACATCTTCAGCCAGGGGGTGATCATATTCTCCTATTCGATCGGGGGGCTCGGTAGGTTTCATAGCCGCTGGGTAATAATGACTACCCTTAGGCTTGTTACGCCCTTCGATCGGACAGAACACTCGACAGTGGACTTTTCCATGATGTCCAACCGTGCCGGCGAGGCAGGCAATCCCTGGTCCATCAGCTAGAACGGCAGCGATGCGGATCCTCGATTTGAATCGAGTTCCAGTGCATGCGTTCCACACACTGAAGCCGCCTTCGTTATTAACGGCAGCAACGTGATGAAGGCCTGGAAATAGAAAAGAATCCATGTTCTTTGGTTTGTTGGGGCCTGGTATGACGCCACCAACGAGAACATGGCGCTTTTTATAGCGAAGAGCCGGGTCAATGTCGAGGACTATCCAGATATACAACCAACAATCTGACGCTTTGTTGCGATATAGCTGAGCACCATCTGCTGACAGCATCACAACCATATCGTCATTGCTGATTGTCCCTTTTCGACAGGCATTGACATACTCTTGACCATCGAAATAATCTTCATAATCTTTGGTCTTGACTCCTTTATGCTGCTGAATATCATCAAGAACAGTTTGCGTGAATTCTCGACGATACTGCAGCTTCTTTACCCCCTCTTTGGTCCTCCACATCGCCTGAAGCTGTGGCGCTAGAGGGATGGAGGTAAATGTCTTGGCTGCACGGAGTGTCCCATCCGAACTGATCGTGTGCCGAGAGGTTTGACAGTGTGGGCACTCCGTCAAGTTTTCGAACTCTCCTGCAAAAGCAACACAAGAATTGACACACATATCGTGCTCAATTGGCACGATACCGCTCAACCTCTCCATAGCTTTCTGAACCAAATAATAACTTGGAAGATTGAGGGTACGTCCCGCCTTTTTGGCCTCTGCTTTGAAGACTTTTGACACATTCTCATACGTCTCTTTGCTGGCCTTGGTTCCGAGACTGATATAGAGCTGGATCCCAGACTCCAACGCGGGATCGTCGATTGTTGGCACGCCACTCGGCGCGTGCCGAAGTGCCTCCTTCGTGCTCTCTGGAAGCGGTTCGTTGGGATCGTCTAGTGTGGATTTTTTGAGAAGCTTAATGAAACGATCCGCAGTTCTGATGTCTTCAAGGAGAGGGACGAAGGGGAGGGCATTCTCAGGCTCCTCTAAATCGTCGGGTTTATCGGCGTCATCAGCAGTCTCGCCCAGTCGCATGGCATGGCCAGTTCCTTCAGTCGAATTCTGCGCTTCGAATCCAGCTGTCATATTTGGCATACTCATAAAATCTTCATTCGTTTCGTCGAAGCTGTTGAAGAAATCTGAACCCTGGGCACCATCGGGAGTTCCATCGTAATCGTCATCATCGTCATCCACTCGAGCGGAATAACCCGTTCTGGAACCTTCTGACGAGCCTCCAGTGGCAAGAATTTGCCAAAACGAAGCTTCCTACCCGTTCTTTCAATATATCAAACAGAGACAGAGTATGGCGAGCTCACATATTGTTCGTGTATGGAAAGCATGCTGACATCGCCTGCGTCCTCCACATCCTCATTTGAATCGTCCAATGCCTTCCCAGGTGCGTCGTCAGGTGCCTTTGATTTTAACATCTACTAGTATCACGCTCTCACATTTTCCATCTCCATAGATAGATCCCCCAAATCCTCGATTATACCGCTCATGTCAGCTTCCAAAACTTCGTCCCCTGCTTGCGATGATGCTGCGCTCGTTGCTTGGCCAGGTATTGGAGCAATGGGCTGAGAGATAACGTTCTCTCGATTTTCTTGGGGCGCCGATGTCCGATTCTACGGATCTCATTCAATCGATCTCCTTTGGCCCTTGGATATGGTACGACACTCACCAAAGATCGCAATATCGGCTCATCTGGAATGTAGATCTTCACCGATCCGTCTCTACCACGAGCAGTGGCGGGATTCCAGACACCATTGTCTCTCCGATGGTTCGATCTCGTCTTGAGACACACCGGCTTCCTGTATAGGATTTTGATGCACTTCAAGCAATCGCAGAACACAGTCCTGCTCTGTTTGGTTGAAGACGTACGTCCCATATGCTCTTATCTTGATATAATGACACAGATCGACGACGAACAGGAACAGATTAGTACTGGATAAGATGACAGCGGTGCTGTGACCCACATCGTCACTCCAGAATCTGTGTGAATTATGCCAGGGTACGCCTCGAGGCATTCAGGAACTTGCGAAAGAAGAGAATTTCGGCATAACTGAGACGCCTAGAACACTCGTCGAAGAGATCAGCTCACCAAACAGCCACTGCAACAGAATCTATCGACTCTTTGCTCCGTTTGAATCGCTTCAATCGAGGAGATCAACTTTGTTGTTGCGTTGGAGGAATTGTAGGTAAAGTTTGATAGACTCTGGGACGCTCTCACTCTCACGTAGCTTGGCATAAACCTCGGCATTATTATCAATAGCAATGTCATGTTCTAGTACTCGCAAGCAGATATATGAACGTTAAACAAATGCTGAGAACAGGTCAATATTCCGGTCAATAGGCACCCATACCGTAACGCTAGAAGAGAGACCAAGAGACGGAAGGTCATGTGGATGTGTGATGAATGCGATGTCGGAAGTGTCAGATAAAGAGACCAAGAGACG